>JAAGKR010004079.1:0-14641 GCA_011419295.1 Clarias macrocephalus
TTTTTTACATTTTATATTTTATATTTTGTTCTTTTATACATGTTTATAGATTTTATTCTTATTCTATTCCATAATTAATTTCTTAATGATAATCTTTATTTTAAGGTCACGAGCGGTCTTATAAGCATTTCACTGCATATCGTACTGTGTATGACTGTATATGTGACGAATAACATTTTTATTTGAATTCGAATCTGAAGTAAAAACAATAAAACAGAACAACAAATTAAAATATGCAACAACAAATCCTGAGACAGCAAATCAACAAAAACAAGATAAGAAATTCAGAATCATGACTACTAACCAATCAGAAGACAGCAAAACAAAAACAAAACAGTAAAATATAAAAAAGACAGCAAAACCAAGTAGGAGATCAAACTCAGAAACAAGAGATCACAACCAAACGCAAGAGATGATTCCCAGGATTTATATTAAACATTTATTTTCGAATACCTTGAACTTACAAAGTTCCAGAGCCTCCTACATCCATGTTTTTGTTGCGTAAAGGAAGAACAGGATAATAACACAGTTGATGGTTAACAATGACAGTTTCTGTTCCATAAGTACAATCTGAGAATGGTAAATGCTGTTTCATTTCTGGCCATGACATCATTTATATCTGGAATTTTAGTTCCAAATATGATCAAGCTTAGGTAATTTGAAATCAAGCACTTGCTCATTTGACTTGCCGCTGAGGGATGCTGTCAATTGGCTGCCATTAGAGGAGTGACATTTGGATTTGTCTGTATTTATACAAAAGCCAACCAAAAGTCAAGTCATTGCTGTGTCTGATGGTCTGATCCTGTGGCATAGCTGATATCATCAGCATAGTCTGCATCTGTGAACTGTAATGTGTCAGCTCCGCCTTCCATTTCTAGATAGACACCATTCTGGAATGGTGTAGCTTCAGAGATGGAGGCAACTGCTGGATGTAGCGATCAAAGATTGCTCTTTTCCACCATTTAGTCGTTGACTGACAAATGCTCCAGTCTAAATGTGAACATATGTGACACTTTGGGCAACATTATAAAAACCAAAGATGATGTACCGAAATGCTTTGCGGCAGCATTTAGATGCGCAGGTGAACTGCAACCGGCCAGCTGTGCTTCACCATGAATTGAACACTTCAAGGAACCCTAATGACTCAATAAACAAAAAAAGAATTGCACAGAATGAAACACAGAAACTGCCATGGTCATCAAACTTCAAAAATAGATAAGCTGCTGGACCTGAAAGAATTATTGCCAATTCAATCGTAGCCAGAGGTTACGATTCTCCAGAGTATGGGCAGATAAATGAGTGTCGGATCAGTTGAAACTAGCTGATATTCCTCACATTTCTTTAGGAAAGTGGATAAAACGAGGCGCTAATACTATTATGGAATTAGCCTTCTGTCTCTCGTTGGCCCAAAGATTCTGGCCCAAATCCTCACAAGTCAGTTGCAGAAAATGCAAGAACAGACCACATGAGACAACAATGCCTGTTGAAGCCTGGCAGAGAGCACATCAAGCAAATCTTCTCTGTTAAGCAAGTTTTGGAAGAAAGAATACTTTGTAAATGAAGAGATCAAACTCACAAAAAAGCCAAAAAAAAAAACTAAAACAATACATAAAAACTAACACAAATGATTACATTTAAAACAAGATTAACTAAAAAAAAGGCTATTGCACATTATTTTTAGACTTTTGCTATAATAACATTAGGTAAGTAATATTTAATTCAATTATATTTTAATTAGCCTAGCAAGCAAATACAGACTGAAAAAGTCACATTTTGAATGTAAAAGCAAGGACTTAAGAAGCTTAGATTGAATAAAAATTCATTGTGTCATATGTGTCATCTGGCAGTAAGTTACCGATAATTTCTTAAACAACCATGTAGGAAGACTTGTTAGTGAGGCTTATTGGAAAAAAGGGTTTCAGTTTGCTAGCGGGCATAAAGTTTGGATTTGGGAGCAATGGGGAATGGTCATGTCGGCTGACTAGTTCAGATTGACCTGATTTCAGCGTAATGGGCGTGTCAGGGTAAGAAGGGAAGCACATGAAGCGATTCATCCATCATGGTGTCAGTTGATGCCCTGAATGTGCTGAATGACCAGGTTATCACATCTATGGAGCTTTTCTTCTCTGATCCTGGACAGGCATATTGCAGTACTTAAATTGTGAAAGTGTGGTTCTGGGAGTATGATGATTTTATTTTTATTTTTTTTTCACATATGAACACAGGACGTACTGTGTAACGCATTACTGTAATCATATTACTTTACCTGTTAACGCAGTAATGAAACCCATTCGATTTTAAATGCATGTAACTTGATTACAGTTACCAATGTCAATAACATTACGCACCTTCACGCATGTGCAGATAGGGGGTGGTGGGCGCCAACGTACAGTAGGGAGTCTATGGAGTGAACAAGGAGCGTCAACAGGTTGATGCACAGGCCCATCACAGGCCCACGCCATGACAGATGTTTTCAAAGTAACTTGAAAGTAACATAATTAGTAATCATATTACTACATGTAATAATCTGTAATCTAATCAAATTACAAATTTTAAGTAGTAGTTAGTAATTTGTAGTAGATTACTTTTTTGAGTAACTTTCCCAACACTGATTGAAAGTTTTTGGGATATGCTGGAAAAGTCTGTATAGGGTGCTTTCACTTTTCCATTCATCAATTTAAGATCTCAGCCAACAAATATTCAACTTTGGACATAAAATAAATGTTGTTGCATAAAAGTGTTGAAACAGTGCCATGGTGAATATGCACCATCATCAAGGCTAAAAGCATTTTTTTTTTTTTTTTTTTTATGTGTGTATGGGACTTCTCTTCTGGCCATGCAGTGTATTTTTTTATTTTTTATTTTTTATTTTTTTTTATTCATGTATTTTCCAAATTGCTGTTACAGTTTATTTTTATTTATTTTATTTTTTTTTGTTGTTGTTGTTGCATTAATGTGTTTTTGTACTTACAGGCCAAAGTTGTTTTCGAAAACCTTGGTGTGCAAATGAAATGTGTTAATTTTCTCAATATATCTTGTTGGTTCTGCTACAGATTTTATTCAAACAGTAACACAGCATTGTCATCATCTCTTATCCATCGCTATTGCTATAAACTGACACCCTGCTGTGAGGGCTGGATGTGTGGAGGCAGATTCCCATTTTCAGTTCATTAAAACAAGCATGAGTTGAAAATTGCAACAAAAAAAAAAAAAATGGTCAGCAATTAATTTTTAATCTGAAATCATCAACTCAATATGTGAGCAAACATTACAGCTGAAAAGGGGTTGTTTACCCAGAGGAATAGCTTCATCTGTGAAACGAATCAATAATTCTGATTGAATATAGTTCTCTATTTAATGCTAATAACGCTGACATTGTTCGGGACCCCGAACTGTGAAGAGTAATTGGATGGAAGATTGTTTCATATAGTTTCAATCATTTGACACAGTGAACAAAAAATAATATTGTGTTCAATTATGAGCCTTAAATTGAAGACCTCTCAATACATCTGTTATAAAATTCCATCTGGTTTATTAGCAGACTGAGATGATGAACATATTTGGCAACATCAATATATGTGAACATCTGGCAATATTTGGTTACATAGACTATATATTATTATACCACCAAATTGGCAATTGTGAAGATTTTGCAAGAGGAAGACAACATTCTTGTCTGAATTTGTAGGGTTTTTATGCAGTAGCCTTCATTTTAGACAGATACACTAAAATAAATCTAAAATTTAAGTTGTTGTTGTTCGTTTTTTGGCTGCTCCCATTTACGGGTCGCCACAGCAGACCAACTGATTGACAAAACAACTTTACCCAGGTTTTACATTGGATGCTCTTCCTAATGCAACTCTTTCATTTTATTCAGACTTGGGAACAGCACAGCATTTATCGGCTGGGTAGTATGGGGTGTCGCAACCTACCGATGGCAGGGCTCAAACCCAGATCTGCAGATGCCCAAACCAAAAACTTAGAGCTTTAGCCACATGAGCTACCACTGCAGAAATTGGGAGAATTTGGGAGTGCTGAGAACAAACTCCCTGAGATACCATGAAGAATGTTCCTCTTCTAGCTGACAACAAGTTCCGTAATATGAAAGTATCCTAGGACCCTTTACCCCCTTATTATAAGGTTAAGGATCTTTCAACACATTACCAAAACCTGCTGAACCATCAACTTTGTGGAAGAAATGAGGCTAGAAAAAAATCATAAATGAAGATCACTTGGGGAAGTTGCATGGTAAAAAATGAAAAGTAAAAACCAGAGCTATCACCATATGTACACAATGTAATAAGAGCTCACGGGACTGGCACTTCAGTTGGGCAGGTCTATGTTCAGCTATATTATGACATTATTTAATAATAATAATAATAATAATAATATATATATATATATATATATATATATATATTATTATTATTATTATTATTATTATTATTATTATTATTATTATTATTATTATGGGAAATCTTAATGTTTGTTGGTTAGTGTTAATTGATTGTTGATGATGAATATTTCTGTTTGGTAAATAATGTCAATGATTGGTGTTTAATGAAGAATGTTTATGTTTGTTGGACATATTAGTGTTTGTTGGTTTGGATGGAGAATGTTGATGGTAATTATTATAGATTGTTGGTGTTTAATGGTAAATATCCATGTTCGATGATTTATGGTGAACGTTGTTTGCTGAGGATTAGAAATGGAGAGAACTGTTGTTTTAGTGGGGAATGTTAATGCTTAGTAGATTAAATAACATTAGCCGGTATCCAACCTTGAAGAATTCTTTCATTGAAAAGGTATGCATGCAAACATCACTATATCAAAGCTTCTCAATATTTAAATGCTGTAGAGGTATGTAAATAATTGTTTTCATTTACATATATTTGCATGCATCCCTAAGCATAGTTTATTGTTCAGTGTGGACTGCATCCTGGAGGACAGTGATATATTAGTATTGGATATTTAAAGGTCTGGATTTAATTTGCAGCCAGTTCCTTTATCTGCATTTGCCATGCTTCAATAATTCAGATTGTGTACAATTTTTGGGTAATATCTAAAACCCTCATCCTTCACTTGAACACCGCCGACAATGTCTGAATAAATAGAGGCAGCGATTGTAAATAAGGCTTGTTTTTTTTTTCACATGACAGTGCTTGATACTTGTGCTTATCGCCCTTGTGGGTTAAGAATGTGAAATATGGTGCGAACAGCTGGGCTCATCTCAGTAACAAATCAGCAAAAGCAGAACTTAATGTTTTAGATTTATTCAAGCAAGGGTACATTGTGTTGTGTTTGCATAATTGACTATGTGATGTTATAACATTTTATTACTGTTAAGGCCATCTGTTTATCATTCTGTATATATAAAAACAGTCTTGCAATGTAATAAATGTTGTGCCAGTATTTGCCAGTTTATCGCCGGGAATCTGTCTTTTATGAAGGTCAAGCAACACCTATATGTATTTTTGTGGTAGAAAAAAGACAATCTATTATATTACATGATTAATGTGTTGCCCAAACATTAATCCAGCTGCTTGTCTCTTTCTCTAAATCTGTGTTTATTTTCAGGAACTTGGGGTAAATGTCTAAAAACCAAGAACCATCAATCACCATTAAAGATTTGCCTAAATGCTTTTGTCTGGGCTAAAAAAAAGAAAGAAGCTTAATTCAAATGAAAAAAAAAAACTTCATGAGCAGAGGTGGACGAAAAAAGCTATTTAAAGAAATACAAATTGTCATCTTACATCTAAGAACCAGACAGATATTAAGCTTATAATAATGGTGAGTATTAAAGGAAGCTTAATTCCTACAGGTATTGGAAGTGTTATGTTTCTGTCTAGTAAAGTTGGTCGAGTCAATCCAATCGAGTTACAAACTTTCGAAGATACAAACATGTAGTCTGGCGTACATTGTCATGTGCAGGCAGCGTGCCTCCCAGGATGTCCAGAAACAATGTTAAAGCAACGGTGTTGAGCAGCGGTGTTCAAGCAGTGGTGTTGACTTAGTATTGCTAAGAAGCCCCAAGCAATAACAACAGAGACAAGTGAAAATAATTTAGAGTGAAAATAATTGAGAGAATTAAATGAGGTGAAATGATGGCAGACATTGCTCATTCTTTTATCGTCCATCGGCACGATCCTAAAGAACAAGGACAAGATAATGGTACGTGTTAGTTTTATACTGTGTATAGCTAATTTGGTTAGTTTCCAAGTACCTAGACATTGTTTGTTTGACTTACGAACAAATTAGACTTACGGTTGAGATCTCGGAATGGAACTTGTTCATATGTTGGGGACTTACTGTATTATTGTTGTATACTCCATACTCCATTGCAGAAAATCCCATTCCAGATGAATTTCCTTTTTTTTTTTTTTTTTTTTTTTTTTTGCTCTTATACTAATCTCCATTCTTTTGGAAAGGCTTTCCACTAGATTTTGAAGTGTGACTGTGGGGATTTGTGCTCTTTCGGTCCAAAGAGCATTGGTGAGGACAGGCTCTGATGTTTGGTGAAGAGGCCTGATACACAGTCAGCATTCCAGTCTGTCATAAAGGTGTTTAGTTGCATTGAGTTCGGTCTCAGTTCTCTGAGCTCTACTTTATTCATAACACACGATATGCTAATGGAGCTTGCTTAGTGTACAGAGACATTGTCATGTCGGAACATGTTTGGTTCTCTTAGCTCCATTGGGATTCTAAGCTTAGTTTCAATGAAGTGAAATCTTAATGCTATTGGATATAGATAGATTCTTTACAATTATGTGCTTCCAATTTTGTAGCAGCGGATTGGGCATGAACCACATACAGTATAGGTGCGATGGTCAGGTGTCCATATCCCTTTGGACATATAGTATAACTATATGAACAGTTTCACAGTAAGACCTGTTAAACAATATTTTCTGACTTTTACCCTTTTTCCTTTTTTTTCTGGTTGCATATAATTAAACATTAAGTTTGAAAACTGTAACATAACTTTCGTTTAAAACCATGACAGAAAAACCATGTCCATGTAGCAGCTGCATGGTGCACAGGTCCTGAAAAGTCAATTGCATCACATGGTAAGTGAATTGAAATCACTGCTTGGCAGCAGCAGTTGCGGACTTAATGTGTTGATTGGATTTTTGGAGAATGTTGAATTCAAGAAAAAGATTTTACACTCTGTTACTGCCATTGCAGTCACCCCAGCAGTAATCTAGTACAGGTGGACATCACTTAACATCTGTGAAAAAGGACATTGTGTGGTCTGGATGATGTGCGAACACTTTCACTTTCAAATAAATACTTGTTATTTCTCATGCTGCTGCTATCTTTGGCACTGCTTTTCCTTCATTTGGGAACCATGATGCACTCACAACAATATTTACGTAGGAGAATTAGGCAGCGCAGCACAGTGGCTTAGTGTTTAGCACTGACGCCTTGCAACTTCAGGATCCAGGATGGATTCCTGGCCAGGTTCGATTCCAGCCGCTGTGTGCATGTTTTCCCTGTGCTTGGTGGGTTTCTTCCGGGTCCTTCGTTTCCTCCCACAGTCCAAAGACATGCAGATTAGGCAGATTGGTGTTCCCAAATTGGCCATACTGTGTGAATGAGCATGTTAGTTACACATGTAGGCTCCAGGCCCCCCGTGACCATGTTTACAGGATAAAGCTGTATACAATGATAAATTAAGTGGAGAAGTAATGACCCTGCATTGCGAACTGAGGTTTTTGTACAGTATTGTTCATGTTTCTCACGATCTTCAAACAATGTCTGTAATGAAAAAGTGTTTGTGTGCAACACGTTTTTTCCTTGACCTAATTTGTTCCTCTACGTTCTGTTTAACTACAAAATCTAAATCAAAGCGTGAGTTTGCTATATTTCATGTCAACACTTAACCAACATATTATTGACATAAAATCGGATACTTAAATTACCACACACACACATATGAATGCAATGAATGATTCATTCCTTATGACTGGAATGATAGCATTTTGAAAAATCACCCTGATATAACAAAAACAATTGTGAACATTCTTGTGGAACATTAAAACATGCAAAAAAATATCATATGTTTGCTATTATTCTTTCTGCTTTATGTTTATTTGAAAAAATGTGGGGGGGGGTATTAATGTGGCTAGTTGCTATGCTATTCCTAAACCTTACAATAACCTTATCCTCATTAACCAAAGCCCTCTAAAACATGTTGGTGTTTTTATCTCTTCTCTTTTTTGTCACTTCCTATTATACAGGGGGATTTTTGTCCTCAGATTATCTTTTTATCTGAAGCAGTTTATGCCTGAATAGAGAGATGAAAGCACCACAAGGAATCCAGTCCAAATGGAACTTTTGAGGAAGCCATTCCTTAATACACAAAAGGTGAAACCCACATTTAGAGGACAATGGCCTGTAGCTTTTAATTACAACTTTAAACATCCACCATGACGCCAAATTATCATAATAGCCGCTCGTGTCGCTTTCAAGATAACATGTTTGTTTACCCCTGAAAGGATTAATTATCCTTCCATAAATTTCATCTCTCTCTCTTTCTCTCGCTCACATACACACATATCCTTTCTTGAACACATAATCAACAGTAAACAAAAGGCTGCTGCCCTCGAGGCCTCTTTTCCGTCTTTGGACCCTGAAGGAGGAAAAGAAAATAGAAAGCGATTCTCTGTGTAATATAACAAAGACTCAAGACAAGGGGATTTTAAAGCTTACTCTCAATCTCTCTCTTATTCTCTTCCCTCTCCATCCATCTCTCTTTCCTTCTCCCCCTTTCCCATCCATCTCATTCTGTCTTTTCTCCGTGGGTACCCAGAAGAGCCTCTGTTCTTCCCTTTCACATTCCTATTCTCTCTCCTTCGCTCTCTCTTTCACTTTACAGCTCCATCCATCTCATAAACCCTTTCCTCCTTCATTTCCTCCCGTCTGCATCACTCCTCCTTCTTCATTAATCACTGGTCTGTTGTGTTTATTCAGAGACATGTGTATGATGTTGTTTAAAGCAACGGATTAAATCATGTGTTCTGAAATCGGGTTATATGCCATTTATTTTTACTGTCATAGTTTACTTCTTTTACACACACACACACACCCACACACACACACACACACACACACACACAATTCCTCGTGGAGTACTTTCTATTCATTATGTCCCATACTGTACATCTGCATATAAAAAAAAAAATTGGATCCCAGTTTCTTAAAAAGATGTTTGTATACAGTACCAGTCCAAATATATATATATATATATATATATATATATATATATATATATATATATATATATATATATATGCACCTTCTAATTCAATGCTTTTGTTTTATTTTCTACATTCCAGAACAATTTTATATATCAACAGTTTTAACAGTTAACAGTTTTATATATCAACGGTTCAGATGAGATTATTGTTTGTTTTACATTGTTTTACAATGTAGGTAGAAATAAAGACTACGCAATTAGGTGTTTCCAAACTTGCAGATTTCACTGAAGTAACTCATGCTATCTAAAATTGTAAAAAAAAAAATAAAAAAAAATGTCCTGTATGCTAATATGCAGATGTGACTTTCATATGCATTGTAATAATAATTATAAAGACTAGAGATTTTGGTTCCCATCAAAATCCCCCCCATCATGACTTTGTGTTACTTCTATGTGAACAGACACCTTTAAGTGAAGATACTTAACATTCTACTAAATAATTGGTATAAAAACTATGAATAGTGTTAGTATGCCCTAGTATGCAGGAATAAGACCATCATACTGTACTATATATCCACTTTTAGCTTTGATTGCAGCATTGTACATTGTTTGATTGTACATTCAGGACATTCAGGTCATCAGCTGACTCCATTTACCATTCTTGATCAAAAACCAACATTCTCCAACATATCAGCTTTCTTCATCTAACATTAACATCAACATTGACCCACAAACACTGATATTCTCTATCCAACACCAACATTCCCAATCAAACGTCAACATTCATAACCAAATTTTAAAATTCTCAAACATCAACTATTAGCATCCAACATTGACATTTTATAGCAAATACTAATATTATCAATTAAACCTAAACATTATACAATAACATTTTTCAACACCAAGACTTGTAAAAAAAATAATAAAATAAATAAAATAAATAAATAAATAAATAAATAATGCAACAATTAATCTTTGAACACCAACACTCTCTATCAAACACTAACATTAGCCAATAAAAAACAATATTATCTGTCAAACCCCAATACAATACCATATTTTTTCTTAAAAAATAAACATAATTCAAACAAGCTCAAGCATTCTCTATTCAATACCAACATTAATTAAAAATATATTAACAATTGTACATAAAAGTTAATGCATTTTGAATAAGCACTGTAGTATAAAAGCTATTGTTTATTCCACTGAGTAGAGTCACAGTGGCTGGACCTTATTCCAGCAACATCCAAGTATATGATGGGGGGGCTATAAACAGGGGCTCCAACCCATTGTAGTAATTGCTGCTGTTGTTGGAAAACAATCAAGAATAAGTTATTTATTTATTTATTTATTTTATTATTATTTTTTTTTACAAAATAGTTTTTTTTTTTACAAAAGTCTACATTTCTTTTTTAAAAACATGCATATTTTTCCAAAAGATTTAAGTGTACTTTTTAATTGCCATTCTTAATAATTATGTCAAAAATTAAACTTCTCAGCAGGCCCTAACTCAAATGAAAGGACGCCCCTATGTATGTTTTTGTGTGCATGTGTGTGTGTGTACTGATGTGTATGAGGTCCTTTGTCACCAGAACAGTGACATGAGAGAAGTGGGCACTTAGTGAGTAAACATTGCTGTCAGCCTGTAATTGCTCTGTCACACCACAAAACTAATGGCATCCCACCCTCTCCTTGATTCTACCTAAAACAGCAATCTAAAGCTTTTACAGCACACACGCGCTCTCTTTTTGTCTTCTTGCCATCTACATCCCTAAGGATTTTTTTCATTGTTTAAAAAGGAACACACTAATACCATCATGATCAATAAGCCATTAATCATTGTCATAATTAGGCATTGTGTTAAATTGTGAGAACAGTATTAGTAATTAAGAAATTACTATTATTAATTAAGAAATAAAGACATTACTATTATTAATATTATAACTAACACTAATATTATAAGAAATATGATGGCAGTATTTATTATGAGAAATCATTATTATTAATATGATTGAGAAAAAAATTTATAATCGTCCTATGGGTTCAAAAGGAAGTGAAGGGCATTAAATTATTATGCTCAATATCATGCATGTTAAGTATTGTGATTCATCGTTTATCCAGTGACTGGCACATGAGACTATGCTTCTGCTGTGTTGCGCTATTTGTATTGCCGAGGCTTATAAATTCGTCTCCCTCTGTGTAGGGGGATAGATTAACAGCACAAAGCCATGTGTATTAACATGTATAGAAAATACAGCATCTGGAGTATTTTTAGATAATGGAATTAAACTGCTGCCTGCTGGGAAATACGCAAGGTCGTCCATCACACACACTGCACCGGTACGTCCATTAGGAATGCAAACACACACACACACACACACACACACACACACACACACACACACACACACACACACACACTCATACACACACAAAGTGGAATAAAGGTGGCATTAGAAATTACTTTCTGCATGAGCAGATTTTAAAAGCACTTTGAAAAATGCAAATGATGGCATAGTAGAGTATTGTGGGTTTAGGCTGTATTATATTATTAAAAGCATCTAAGATCCATATTATTTACATATTCAGCTGCTCTTTACACATGACTAAGCTATGAAAAATTACAAAAAAGAAGAAATTTCTTTTTAGCTGAGCTTAATCTTCATCTTTGCTTAAAACAAACACATATAACATAATTACTTACCATATTGTATTAATGGCAGGTTTAAACTGCTAAAGTACCCCATATGCACTAGTAATATTTGGACCTCAGGCCTTATATGCGAAAATATGTGGATTAACTGATGCCACTACTCACTGAAGCCAAATTTTCATTTCCTTCTTCTATTACATTCTACAGGCTGTTGGTAAAATAGAAAAAATTAATCCGTAATGGCTATCAAAACACTACTTTGTAACATATTTATCATGTACAGTATATTGTATATGGATTTATGGCCAGGTTATAACCACCTGGCAGATACAACCAGGTGTTTTTATATAAAATGTCCTAATTAATTGGTAATTAACCAATTAGCAAAGTTTAAAAAAAATACAATTATTACAGCTCCAAATCTATACCTACCTATTTTACAGTGTTTTCCTTTAGGTCTTTATCCTTGAATGCAGTTGTGTCCATCATTTTCATGGCCATTATGCTTGGTTTTGCTCGAATCTGACAACAACAAAGACAAAGAGCGTTTTTGTATAGCATTTTCAAAAAGTTATATCAGGCATAGTACTTCTCTATGTGGGAGTTGGACAGTGAACAGTGGGGTTAGTAGATTTGTGGGGTTAGGTGATAGTGAAAATTTCAATTTTTTCCATGTATGTACGGTAGGTCTAGGTATTCTTCTAATTTTTTTTTCTAAACACATCTAAAAACTGACTTCTGTGTAGTTTCATACACAGCTTTACATTAACAGATTTTGCATGCTTCTGCTCTTAACAAGATTCTGATTAAACCTTAAACCTTGTGATATACAGCAATTGAACCACTTATATTTATATAATTGTACAGAGTCTTGTTTCAGAGGCTCTCAGACCTTTAGATGTAAAGGGGTCAACAGTAAAATAGCTGAGATGTACTAATTTCCCAATAAGGCTCATGAAAACATTAAGTATGGTTAATTATGGTAATGGTTTTACCAAGATTTCTATTTAAAAATGAGAGAGAGAGAGAGAGAGAGAGAGAGAGAGAGAGAGAGAGAGAGAGAGAACCCAGGCTTTCTGATGATCCCTGCAACATCATGCTATTTCAATACATCTTTACAAGCATGTACATTTGCATCACGTCCAAGGAACTAAATTCAAGTTTTACAATTATATTTCTAGATAATAATTGTTTACATTAATTTATTCATCGTCTATACCTCTGTATCCTATACAGGGTCTTTGGGGCTTGTGGTCTACTGTATCTCAGGAGACTTTGGACATGATGCGGGGTACAAGCCGGATAAGGTGATCAATCCATACACATACATACACACACACTACATGCAATTTGGTAACACCATTTAACCATCTCATTTAAGAATCTGCGTTTCTTGGACTGTGAGAGAAAACTGATAAGCCAGAGAAAACCAACTAAGAATGGGAGAATATGTAAACCCCACACACACAAACCCAGGGCGAGAGTCGAACCGTCAACCCTGGAGGTGCGAGGCCACAGTGCTGTTCGCTATGCCTACTACATTGATCATAATTAAAATGAAGTGAAGATATACAGCTTGGGGATTTGAAAAATAATATTATTTATTATCGCATTGCTTCAAAAAGATATAAACTGGGGCAATTTTAGTTTTAGTAGCATGATGACTTGATTAGCAATAATGGTTAGCACTGTCGCCTTGCATCTCCAGGTTCCATGTTTGATTCGCACCACCGGTCTGTTCATGGAGTTTGCACATTCTTCCACCAAGTACTCCGGTCCAAAGAGAAGCAGATTAATCTAACTGGCGTTCCCAAATTGCCCATAGTGTGTGAAAGAGTGTGTGAGTGTGTGTATGTGTGTGCACCCGGCAATGGATTGGCATCCTGTCCAGGGTGTCTCCTGGGATAGGCTCCAGGCCCACCGCGACCCTGTATACATGGTAAAGTGGTATAGACAGTGAGTGAGTGAGACATTGTTGTTTTATAAATCTGTGGAAAAACAATACTACATTAAGCAAAATTATCTCCACTGCAGTTGTGTCCCATTTTTTTTTTCTTTCAGTATAACATGAACAGTTGGAGGCATAGCCGATATCATGTTTTTCTTTGCAGCATTGATGAAGCTGCACTGTTTTTTTTTTTTTGTTGTTGTTTGTTTGTTTTTTTTTGCCTGTTTATTTGAATAATTTGTGGCTAAGACTAAGATGGGCATGGAATAAGCGTAGCACAATGGAGAAATTCAAAGAATATTTAAATGCCAGAGATACACTGAAGCTTCTAAGGCACAAGGTTACTTTTACATGGATGATTTGGAGGGTTTAAAAAAAGTGTACAATATATGTATTCTGTAAAATGTAGGATTTGTGAATTTGCGCTTTCTGTGTGGGAATTTAAACAAATGACGCACTCAACCTTTGTGTTTTAATAACACTCTTTTTGGACAACTATAAATGCAGTAATAAATAAAAAGCTCTAAAGACTGCCATGTAACCATTAATACACAATGTAAAGGTACAGTGGCTGTAAAAATGAGACCAAACTATCTGGAATATCAACATTTACCTCAGGTTTGTTGGTAGTTTATTAGGAAAAGACACCAAAACTGCTAAAATTGCAGTATTGCTCTTATCAAACAATTAGCACAGTTTGCTAACTGAAACACAAAAGGAAGAGGGAGAGAGGGTTGGGGGAGGATCGGGGGAGGGGTTTGCAGGAGTTACATTAAAAACAAATGCAACAAATCAACAGCGGGTGGCAAAAAAATAAGCTACTATGATAAGCGTGAAACACTGA
>JAAGKR010004079.1:14661-65956 GCA_011419295.1 Clarias macrocephalus
TTGGACTGTGAGAGAAAACTGATAAGCCAGAGAAAACCAACTAAGAATGGGAGAATATGTAAACCCCACACACACAAACCCAGGGCGAGAGTCGAACCGTCAACCCTGGAGGTGCGAGGCCACAGTGCTGTTCGCTATGCCTACTACATTGATCATAATTAAAATGAAGTGAAGATATACAGCTTGGGGATTTGAAAAATAATATTATTTATTATCGCATTGCTTCAAAAAGATATAAACTGGGGCAATTTTAGTTTTAGTAGCATGATGACTTGATTAGCAATAATGGTTAGCACTGTCGCCTTGCATCTCCAGGTTCCATGTTTGATTCGCACCACCGGTCTGTTCATGGAGTTTGCACATTCTTCCACCAAGTACTCCGGTCCAAAGAGAAGCAGATTAATCTAACTGGCGTTCCCAAATTGCCCATAGTGTGTGAAAGAGTGTGTGAGTGTGTGTATGTGTGTGCGCCCGGCAATGGATTGGCATCCTGTCCAGGGTGTCTCCTGGGATAGGCTCCAGGCCCACCGCGACCCTGTATACATGGTAAAGTGGTATAGACAGTGAGTGAGTGAGACATTGTTGTTTTATAAATCTGTGGAAAAACAACTAGGAAATATAAATGCTGTAATAAAGAAAAAGCTCTAAAGACTGCCATGTAACCATTAATACACAATGTAAAGGTACAGTGGCTGTAAAAATGAGACCAAACTATCTGGAATATCAACATTTACCTCAGGTTTATTGGTAGTTTATTAGGAAAAGACACCAAAACTGCTAAAATTGCAGTATTGCTCTTATCAAACAATTAGCGCAGTTTGCTAACTGAAACACAAAAGGAGGGAGGGAGAGAGGGTAGGGGGAGGGTCGGGGGAGGGGTTTGCAGGAGTTACATTAAAAACAAATGCAACAAATCAACAGCGGGTGGCAAAAAAATAAGCTACTATGATAAGCGTGAAACACTGAATATTCCGGTATATCGTGGAAACTGATTATTAATAAGCTTATTTGATTATTTAAACAGGGAATTTAAACAAAGGACACACTCAACCTTTGTGTTTTTATAACACTCTTTTCGGACAACCAGGAAATATAAATGCTGTAATAAAGAAAAAGAGCTAAAGACTGCCATGTAACCATTAATACACAATGTAAAGGTACAGTGGCTGTAAAAATGAGACCAGACAATCTGGAATATCCACGTTTACCTCAGGTTTGTTAGTAGTTTATTAGGAAAAGACACCAAAACTGCTAAAATTGCAGTATTGTTCTTATTAAACAATTAGCGCAGTTTGCTAACTGAAACACAAAAGGAAGAGGGAGAGAGGGTTGGGGGAGGATCGGGGGAGGGGTTTGCAGGAGTTACATTAAAAACAAATGCAACAAATCAACAGCGGGTGACAAAAAAAAAAAAAAAAGTTACTATGATAAGTGTGAAAGACTGAATATCGTGATATATCGTGGCAACCGATTATTAGCCTCTGACTGGAGTGAGCCTTTGCATTTGTGTGAAAAATGCCAGCAATCTTGTTCCCATTTTCTCAGCCTCTGTGAAAGCACATTAAAACCACATCGATCCTCTGTACTTTGCAGCGTAATCTGAACGTAAAGAGGAAAACACACACACACACACACACACACACACACACACACAGACACACACACACACACACACACACACACACACACACACACACAGCCAGCATATAGATTCACAGCAGAGCGAGGGAACGAGAGCAGATCGATAACAGTGATCAGGAATAAAATAACCTTTTGATGACCAGAGGAAATGCGATCTATTCGTCCCAGTGGTATTGATTGTCCCCCTCCCTCTTTCCTCGTTTTTCTTGAGTGCTTACGCAACAACAGGAAGAAAGATAATAGCGGGAACACCTACAGCAGTGTGAAGACATAAGGCTCAGTTCAGGTGACTGTGTTAAACTGTGAGAGAAGATGTACTTTAAAAGAACATGCGAAAGGAAGTCAGAGTTTTGTAATGTGTGTTAAACAAAGAGCTTGTTTATATAAAAATAATGAGCATAAGTTCAAACATAATTTGTTGCTCTGAAGTTATGAAGTTTATATACTGTAGCAAGTAATGAAGTATTAAAGGCTGATCTTTTTTGTCACACAGACTCACTGATGTAGTTTTGGACACAGTGGGACTGGGATAATCTAAACACATGAACAAAATATTTGATTATAGAGATTATAATTTACTTATACATTTGTTTATTTAATGCAAGCAAACTGTTTTCTTTACTTAGATTTATTACTTTAATTAATTTACCATAACACAAAGGTAAATAAGATTCAAAGAGCTAAAGGAGTAAGTCCATTCAAGGAATGTGACCTTTGATGATGACGTTTAAAAACAATGGGAACAATGGAGAGCTATCCATTTTAAGTAGCCAGGAAGGAAGAACAGATGAACAGATGCATGGATGTATGGATGCATGGACAGATGGATGGATCAATGGATGGATCGATGCAAGGAAAAGTGGTAAATGTTCAGAATGTAGTTTGGAGGAGGGTGGGAAAGAGAGTAGGAAATGAAGGATGGATAGTGAACTGTATAATTTTAGGATAGTGGGATGGATGGATGGATGGATGGATGGATGGAAGGATGGATGGATAAGAGGTAACTAAAAAGTGGTTTAGAGGAAAATAAAAAATGGAGGAAGAGAGGGACGGAGGGAGGAAGGAAGGACCTTTTGGATGCATTTTGGAAGACGATGGGAAAATACAAAGGAAGGAAGAAGTGAGCATTGGCTAAACAGAAAGAAAGTTGTCTTGCTGTGTATGTGGAATTTTTTTTGAGAGAGCGAGAGAGACAGAGAGAGAGAGAGAGATCAATCGAGTGAGGGAAACATATGATGAGAGAGAGCGATGCTTGAAGGGACACAAATTGATTTCATGCTGTGAGAATAAGAGAAAGTTGATGTATTTGCTTTGTGCTGAGGAGAATGGAGCTCATTTCTTTCTGCAGGTGATTTGTGTGTAAGGTCTAAAGCAAGCATGCAATTTTAAAGCAACCTGCCTTACTCTACACTACACCTTTAACACCATCAGTGGGAAAATCCCAGCAGCCCTCAGGATATCACTGTTATAGGGGGGGGGAAACTAACAACAAGTTGGTGAGCAACGCTAAGCCGAGTTATTATTATCAATATTAAGTTGTTTCTATATTACACATCCTGGAATGCTGTCTTCAAAAAGGTGCTTGAAATGAGTTTCCGCTTTAAATGTTCTAACATGTGCAAAGGCTTCAAAACCTCAAGCCCTGTGGTATAAGAGGTATAATAAAAAAAAAACAGTGTAAAATCAGAAACCAGGGTTTTGTCCAATTGTCAATTCAAGGAGAGAAGGGACCGCTGATGATGAAGTTTGATAAGAATGGGAACAATTGCGAGCTATCCATTTTAAGTAGCCAGGAAGGTAGAACAGATGGACAAATGCATGGACAGATAGAAGGATCAATGGATGGATCAATGCACGGAAATTGGTAAATATTCAGAATGTAGTTGGGAAGAGAGTAAGAAAAAGAGTAAGGAAGGAAGGAAGATCAACTGTATCCTTTTAAGGATGGATGGATGGATGGATGGATGGATGGATGGATGGATGGATGGCAAAGAAGTAACTAAATGGGGTTTGGAGGAGGATGGGAAAGTAAAAGAGAAACGAAGAAAGCAAGGAAGGAAGGAAGGTAGGTGAAATGTCATAGGATGTAGTACATGTTTCTTTTAGGATGCACCTGTGGTATAAGAGGAATAAATCACTTGAAACATGCTATTACAGGAAACTAATCAACTTTTGTATGGTAACTACTACAGCACTGATGCTGTCACCTAATACAGGCCTCAGAGTGTTATAGTCTGATATTTCTGAAGAATGATGGAGTTTCTCTCTCTCTCTCTCTCTCTCTCTCACTCTCTCTTTTTCCGTAGTGTTCTTCATGCGTGAGTGCTGAAGGAAGTCTAATTAAGCTAATGCAGCAGATGTGTCATAAGGTGGACCTAGGAGACGGGTGTGATGATTTAGATTTAGTGTGTGTGTGTGTGTGTGTGTGTGGCCACACCACATCCTGATTTATTGTGCTTTTAGTTGCGTTCTATGGAACTCGATTAACTGAGGGTGCCAAGGTGTAGTCTGCTCAAGGACAACACACACACACAGACACACATCCAACAAAGAGATTTTGCATGGATGTACACTTAAATGTGTGTGTGTGTGTGTGTGTGTGCATGTGTGTGCCTTCATGTCTGCAGAGGGCAGTAAAGGTTCCAGCAGAACTCTCCTCCTCTCCTCCTCTCCTCCTCTCCTCCCTCCCTCTCTCTCTCTCTCTCTCTCTCTCTCTCTCTCTCTCTCTCTCTTAGTGTTAGCCTCAGCAGCAAGGTGGACACACCCAACTCTGCGGAGGAAGGATGGAAGGATGAGGCCAAAGCTGCAGTAATAAAGGGTGTGCTCATTTTACACATATATACAACATTACACATTTGTATAGCTGCATAGTGCGTGTGTGCGTGTACACATGCTCATAGGGTGCTGAACTCTCATCGCCACAAGTGCATTAATTGTGTAATAGAGGTTCAGTGGGTTCAGCTCCATCTACAGGATGTGAGCTGTTAGTTTATAATACACATGCCAATCCTGCGCCGTGTCCTTCGACAAGGAAGAAAAATAATGGCAGTGAGTCAGAATAAATGCTTTTAAAGGAAGAACCACACACAAACACAGAGAGAGAGAGAGAGAGAGAGAGAGAGAGAGAGAGAGAGAGAGAGAAGCTTTAGCTTCTCTTATAGATGTGTTTCAGTAACACACTGGAACCGCTGGATTCAACGAAATGGTTAATAACAATTCCAGCCCAATTTAGGATTGTGGTTTTAATTTCTGATTTCTTTGATTTTTTTTTCAACCGGACCTTTTTTTTGTTTGTTTGTTTGTTTGTTTGTTTTTTTTTTTTTTTAATGACCAGTGGATAAAATAGCACCACTCATGACTATTCTTCATTATATGTGATTCTTGGATAATTATTGCTTCCCTCATTCTCTATTCCTTTATGTTAGGGTAGTATGGATGGTGTCTTTGTTCCCTTGTTGCAAATTTTTCGGGGTCTCATAAAAAAAAAAAAAGTAATAAGCCTGTTAGTAAGGTGTGGTTTTAAAGCTGTCGAAAGCACTACAGAGTTTTTATTATGTAACTATCACCTGTTTGTTTTTCCCCCTGATGCATCACAGGACGGCTTATCACACACACACACACACACACACACACACACACACACACACACACACACACACACACACACACACACACAGCGGAAAGTGCTTTCTTCTCTCATCTGCATACCTGAACAGCTCACAGATGCCAGGATTGGCTCGTGTTCTGGTGATTGACAGAAGACGGAGAGTGTAATATCCCTCCCACCGTGAGATCATGGCCAGTTTAACTCCTGACACAGTTGAATGCTTAATCTTTTGTTTTTGTTTGTTTGTTTTCATTTTCAATATTTCGTTATTTGAATTGCTCCGCCCATTGCCCACTTCCTACAGTAAAAGTAGAGTTATCCCGGGGATTTTACATTTATATATGTAATTGAGTAAAAGAGCAAAAGCGCTTTATTTCAAATGTGTGTGTTTGTGTGTATACATGCATGTGTGTGCGTTCATGTCTGCAGAGGCCAGTAAGTACATTTCTGCTTGGGTAAAAGTACAAAAGTGCTTCCTTTCAAATTTACTTAATTATCAAAAGTGCTGAGTTTGTATCAGCTCACTGTTGACTTTAAGTCATAGTAAAAAAAAATAAAATAAATAAAAAAACCTCTCTCGCTTTCTCTCTCTCTAGCTTTCTGTGCTTCCCGACTGTAAACATGCTGTTCCATCCCTATCTGCAACCATTTCCACATCTAATTTCAAACACCTGCTTTAAAGGAGGGAACGCAAATCACACACTTATGCATGGTACCTGTCATTGACGAGAAAAGAGTTTATAGAAATAGTGAAAATTTTCAAGCTAAAAATAAGCTGATTAGCTTTAATGTAATCAGTGATGTTATTATTACAGGTTGAAGCCCACGTACATGTCTGTCCGTACAACAGAACTCATTGCCTAATGTTTTACGTTATACTTTGATCTGTGGATTCATCATTGTTTTTATTAGTTTTCATAGCGTACGTGCCTTTTGTTTGGAGTAATCCAATGTTGTGTCGCAATATTTGTTTCTGTATTGTGAATATCTGGGTGCCTTATAAGCTCATTATGGTAGTTGCTGAGTCTTCCACATTTTATATTTTTGGTACACTACTACACTGATTTGATATGTTGAGCGACGAAAAAGCGGGAAAAAGCACTATACCCGTCCAAAAAAGCATTGGCTGGTGTGTCGTAATCTGGCACATAACTGCTCCTGACGTCCCTTCTACTCAACATTTACTGTAGATTCCATTTATGGCTCAGATTTAACTTCAGGTAAAGTTTTATTAAATTCTGTTTAGCCAGTTTTGTGTGATGCTGTGACAAAATCGTCTGGACAGACATACAGACATACAGACATAATTTTTTTTTACTGGTTTCTGATTCTGATTCAATGAATGTAACATAAAGACATGATTGAAAGAGCAAGTTCTAACCAATGTACAGACAAAACCTTTTATTTATATACATAGTCAGTAGGTGCCGATTTCTTTTACTTCAAATACTACACAAAGTTGTAGTTATGTAACGGCATTTGGAAAAGTAGTGACATGCATAGTACAGATGTTTGCTGTAGGATGCATTTAATTAAAAGTTAACAGTTATGATAAAACTACAGATTTGTGAAATATGTACTTAAATCTGATAGCAAAGTAAATGTACTGATTATATTGTACCTTCCACCTCTGTACAATACAGTATATTTTTAGCACCTGATTCCTTCCTCTTGATTGTCAAATAAATGAAATTAAAAAAAAAAAATAGTTGAAAGTTGGCTTGGTAACATTTTTAATGTTATCGTTAACACGTTTATTAGGTCAGTAATTTTTCCAGAATAAAACTAAAACACAGTTGTTGTTGTTTTTGCAAAAATGGTATTCCTGTAGTTCCAGCTCTGGCATCCATCCAGAGACCCTGGAATCTTTTTATTTCCTTCTCTTAAACACACTCACAGACTGACACACTTCTGAACATTTCCATCAATAGGGATTTGAGTTATTTACAATTCTGACACATAGAGGTGTGTGTGTGTGTGTGTGTGTGTGTGTGTGTGTGTGTGTGTGTGTGCGTGTGTGCGTGTGTGCGTGTGTGCGCGTGTGCGCGTGTGCGCGTGTGTGTGTGTGCGCGTGTGTGCGTGTGTGTGCGTGTGTGCAAGAAGAGATGAGCTGTGACGATTTCAAATATGAATGCAAAGGCCCAAACATGCTTCTACAGTATGTTGAAACTTGACATTCAGAAAATGCTGGATTCCTAGGCATTGCTGCTTTCACTTGCTGTTCTTGATGAAGGTTTTTATATATTTATTTGCTTGTTAGTTTGTTTGTTTGTTCTTTGTTTGTGTGTGTACCATAGGACGTTTTCATGACTGATTCGACAACTGTGAAAAACATGGTAATGAGGTGACATGCAGATGTTTTTGGAAAAGATCGAATCCGTTCCAGCGCATGCACCACACATACTGAAATGACTGCTACTTCCAGGAGATTTGGATTAACATAAATTAACATACAACTGATTATGAAAGCAGATGTTTTCTCCTGCCCCTCGTTTCTGTAGTGTTGATGCACACCTCGTCGATTTTCCCCTCAGGAGTCGAAATTGCACAACACCTACTGTATGTTGCGCGAGAGATAACTTGCACAGACAGTTGCATTTCATAGGAATTTGTCCGCATTCTCTATGAATAATTATCTAGGTGAAGAATTTCACATTTATTTGACTGAAGAAATTTGCCTCATATTTTATTTCTCCTGTTTTCTTTAATAAACACATTTGCCTAAAGATTCTGGTGGTTGGAAAGGATATTTGCATTCACTTGCAATGCTTTCAGGATAGGTCATGTTCCTGAAGACTAACATGGATGCTGCATCCGTCCCTTGTCCCTGCCAAGGGGACATCTAACAAACTTTACTCAATTATTGGAATAAATTATTGGAAGTGTGCTTAAAATGGTCTAAGGAATCACAGCTCAACTAACATTGTGAGAGAAGGTACTGATGAAAAGAGGACCGCAACATGGTCCTGATGTCGTATTCTGCTTTTAAAGCACAGTCCAAAAGCCTATATTTGTTGATGATGTGTGAGACGGCCTAAAGCTTGTAAATGTTATATTTAGGAATCATTAGTGAAAGTGGGTACAAAATGTTCATTATGTGTGGAGACTTGCATTTATCTGCAATACGAGGACTGTTTAAAAATCCAAATTGCAGATGTAGACAAAACATTCCGAAATGTAAAATACAAAAAGACAGAGACGCACAATATATCAGGCACAAAGGAAGTGCTGTCATTTTATTTATTTTTTTTTTTTTTATGTATTGAAACTAACCAGATATTTATTCCAGTAAGAGCGTCGTAACGGCCGATAATGAGCATCTAATATCCCAAACACACAAAGGAAATTCCTCGGTTGTTCTCGTAACAACGCCATTAGATGTATGGTTGTAGTCACAGTTTATGGATGAGCACTAATCCAAGAGCCTTTGCTGCTATGTCATTAGAGCCCATAAAAGTTAATGTGCTTGAAGGTAAGAGGGTAAAAAGCTCTCGTTAAAGGGTAAATGAGAGCAGGGACCAGCAAAGAGCTTCTCTTTGCAGGGGCTTAGACAGCACTTTCAGATTGAAGTGGGCAGGTTATTATATTGTGGTGGGGAAGCTATTGTCAATTAATGCTAAAATGGTAATTAATTCTACTAATGAAATCTTCAAATCCATTAATAATTTGTAAGTGTTATGAAGATAATAACAGGTGGTACGGTGGTGTAGTGGTTAACACTGTGGCGTTGCACCTCTGTGGATGAGGGTACGATTCCTGTGTGTGTGTGTGCCAAATTGTGTGTGTGTGTGTGTGTGTGTGTGTGTGTGTGTGTGTGTGTGTGTGTGTGTGTGTGTGTGTGTGTGTGTGTGTGTGTGTGTGTGTGTGTGTGTGTGTGTGTGTGTGCGCGCTCTGCAGTGGATTAGCACCATCTAGGTTGTACCTCAACTAGTGCCCCGAGTCACCCAAGATAGGCTCCAGGTTCCTTATGACCCTGTACAGGATAAGTAGTATAGAAAATGAATGAATGAATGAATGAATGAATGAGCTGCCTAGATAAAGTTTGAACATAGTAACTAGCTTGGGTAGATAGCTAGTTTTTGTTACAGGTAACCAGTTTCAGGTGGTAATTCTACAAACTTGGGGTCAGTACAGGAAAATTCCTTGATGCAAGTGACTCGTTTTAGTGTCATGCTGGATAAAGTGACAAGTCAATCCTTGAAAGAAATGTGGCCGGTCTGGCTGCAGGATTTTATTCCAACCAAGCCACACCGGATTTCACCCATTGAATTAGTTTGTTTTTAAGAAAAAAACTATCTGGTGTGTTATTTGCTGTGTTGGAAAGGAACCCTGCACCCACACCTTCCTTTTCTGCAGGTTTGGCCTCAGAAATAGAGCAATGTTGTGAGGTACTGTAGGAGAGCCTGTGGAGATCAAAAACTAGATCAAAAACTGCATTCTGGATCAAATGCCAGGATCTGTTTAGAAGATCTGCGAGGAGCAAGTCAGTAGATCAATCTAGATGACGAGGTCCTCAAGAGGTCTGGGTGAAATCTGTGACTCCAGAATCCTCCTGTTGTTGTAAAGAAGAAATCTTCATTACTGAGTCAGGTTAGCAACATGTGCAGAAAATGACCCAGAAAAATGTTGTGTGTTGTCAAATGATGTCATCCAAAAGTTCTTCAGAGAGTTGCCAAGATCTTGAGTTGGAGTGTCTGCTAAATCTGTTCATGTAGTGCTCTTGTGCTTCGTCTATCCTCCTGCATGAATGGATATCTATTGGGTCATTCTTTACTGGTCCCTCTATCTACTAATTCCTTCTTCGTTTATTTATTTATTTATTTATTTGCTGTCGCCCATATAAAAAAAAGAAAATCCTTAGCAAAGGTATCATTGCTAGCAAAACACCTTCCCATGAAATGACCATAAAGTACTGTGTACTGTGTATTGTACAGTATATCCATATAAAAAAGTGTGTTTAAGGATCAAAGACTCCCACTGGCTTAGCTGTACCAACTATGGTTTGGTAGACAGCAAATGATAGTGTATTATTTTTTTGTGCATCCCTTGGATAACCATTCATTTTTTGCATTTTGTAGCCATTAGATTCATTCCACTTAAACCTCTTCCTTTTTTCACAATGTCCTGCTGATTCTGCATCCCAATTATCTTATTGCTCATCCTCATTCAAGCTGCTTGAGAAAACAGCTTAACACCTCCCTTTTTTTCTCAAGATAAACTTTATCCTGAACCCTTCATCATCTTTTCCTTCAGTTGTAGCATCAGTTGTTCTACTAATCCCAGCCTTGAGCTTTCATTTTAACATGGTCCTTTGGTGATCTCATATTTGCCTCCGTCTTGCAAAGTGTTGGCTGGGTGTAAAGTTATGGATCACAGGTTTGTGAATACCAGCATTGTCAAGATGCAACAGCTCGACCTTTTGCAAGGCTCTTAAACCTAAATTGCTCAATAGTATCCTCAATCAATTGTAAGTCATTTTAGAGTAAAGCATTCGTAATTGAATGTTTGTCTGTATTTGTTCGATTCGATTAAATGATCTGCAAGATTTGTGGCAGAGTGGTACAGGGTATAGTGTTAAGGGTCCAAACATTTCGCGATTTAAAAATGGTGGGGCTCGACCCTCGACCCTTGATCAGCAACTCCCTAGAGCATCAACCACTTGAGCCACCACTGGCCACAATGCATTGTAATTGTATAATGATAAATAATCAATGTACGTTTTCTAACTTGTTTATAAGACTATAAAATCTCCTTTGTTACTTCCAACTTTGACTTTTTCTCCAAGCACCAACGAAGAGTCTGATGGTTCAACAGGATCTCACTATTGTAAATATATGGTACAGTATGTGCTAAAATATACAGTACTGAAACTGGCGCATCTGGAATACACATGTGCATTTGTCGATGGGGCATAGTTCCAGCTGCACATGTTCCCAGGAGTGAAAAGGAAGCTATATTGCGCAGTTGTTGTTGGAAATGGGTTTCTCGGTGGAGTCAAGTGGTTGTGAATGGGGACCAAGTTTGAAAAAAATGGCAGAACAATTCCTTCCCATACGGAACCCGTCCCATTCCCCCAATCTTACACCATCTGATGCCCATTGATGGAAAACGTTAAAGAAGAGTGTGTTCGGAGAAATAAACTCACAGATGACAATGTAATATTGTAAGACATTGTAGGACGGGTTAATGAAGACCTAGATATACACAGTTTACCTCTTTTCTTTATCTGTTATGTTAATCAGCTTGACATACCCCTGTAAAATCACTTTACACATGCCTCTCAATCTCCAGAGGTTAGGGCGTCCTAAATGTATTTCAAAAGCAAACAACAAGACTCTGTAATTGAAAAGCATCCTCAAAGTTACACTGACTGCAATGGCTTCTGAAGAGAGTCATTCTGTACAAGGGCTGTGTACCGCGCTTGCTGAAGAGCACTTGATGAGCATGTACCAAGTGGTAGGGCAGAGCTCCAAGTCAGTGGATACAGAGTGACCTCTGAAAGATAGGAGGGTAGTGCACAGACAGCAGATTGCTCCCTATCGCTTTGAAGACCTTGGAATAGGGCAGGTTTAACTTAATTACCTGGCATTAAAAAGAAGACAGCAACTCGTCTCACTGACCCTAGCAACCCGACGCACACACATTCGCACACAAATTTGGCCAAGCTCAAATTTATGATGTCTTCCGGGACCTTTTAATCGGATAAAAATAGTGTATTAGCTTTGAAAGGAAAAATGGATCATAATGAATAGAATTTTATCTTTCAATGACAAAGTTATGTCCGTTATTAGGACTAAATTTTGAGTCATTGTATACTTAAGAGAGCAAAATGTTCAGCTATCATTGGTAGGATGAATGTCATACGCTTTGTGGTCTGATTCCCGTTGTAGTACATTTCGGCACATAACTGGCCAAACCTTTGTGTGTTAAGTAAGGAATAAAATATGGCATTCTGTTATGTTCAACAAAACAGTGTGTGTGATCAAGCAGAGCTGCTGTTACACCCTAAAGCTGGTTATTTTCAGAAAATTGCACATTCTGAAGAGAATGATGAAGGAGAATGATGAAATGATGAACGATGAAAGGGAATGATGAAATTACTGGAATTGAGTTAAGAACTGTCCAATGCATTATTTAAACCTGGATGGATTATGCTGAACAGTCAACTTCATGGAAGAAATGTGATCAAGGGGGGAAAAAAACCATAAACGAATGTGATCAGAGATGACTTAAACACAAGTCAAAAGAAAAGTGGCCTCCGAGTGGCGCAGTGGTAAAGGTCTCACCCTATCATCCGGAGATCGCTAGTTCGAATCCCGGGTGATGCTGTAACCTCTCGCAGCCGGAGGTTTCGAGAGGGCTGATTGGCCGAGCTCCCTCAGAGGGGAGGGATGAGAGGTACTTGGTGCTCCCACATTAATCACGGCTCTACAGCCAGTCAGGGGCGTCTGTGAGCTCGCGCAACGGAGGGAGCGGATAGCGCTGTCCTCCGAGCGAGTTACGCCGCCCCCAATGGTGCGCGAGCGAGCAGTTCGAAAAGATGTGGTCGGCTGGAGTCACATGGTTCGGAGGAAACACGTGATAGTCTTCGGCCCTCCCGGCTGAGTGGTAGTAGTAGCCTTAATGTGGGAGCCCTCTAGTGACGGGGAGGAATTGGACACAACTAAATTAGGGAAAAAAAAAAAAGTGGGCAGTTGAAATCACAGCTATGTTTACTAGTACAAATAAGAACTCACAGGATTGGGACTAAACAGCTGTGTGGCCATAAGAAAATAATTTCTTGTTAAAGCTGATCGGAACAAAAACCGTCAGTTTGATAGGGAGCATGAATACTGGACTTTGCTGCAATGGTCATGTGGTCTGATGAGTTTAGATCGATCCTATTTCAGAGCAAAGGGTGCATCAGGTTAAGAGAGCAAGCGCATAAAGCAATGCATATTATTGCAGTGTTATTATCTGGGGTTGGTCAGTTGGTCAGGGTTAGGCTCAGCAGCGTTATGTCGCAATAAAATAGTAATAAAAAGTCAGCTGATGGCCTGGATGTACTGCATGACCAGGTTATCAGAGTTTTTCTTCCCTTCCCCGATGGTACAGCCATAATCCAGGACTCACGGAGGAGTGGTTTGGAGAACACGAGCTTTCATTTTCCACCCAAAGGTGGGTGAATGAAATATCACTGTGTGACTTTTTTATGCCGATCCATTTAAAAATGGTGAACCGACACTTTCTCGGATTTTTTTTTGCTTCTATCATCGTTTGTATCCTTCGTCCTAAAGTTTTGTTGTTGTTGTTGTTGTTGTTGTTGTTGTTGTTGTTGTTGTTTTTATGTAAGAGGTTAGAAGTTCAGAATGTAGTTAAGTTCATGCCAGGATGTAGTTCGGAAACTTAGCTTTGATGAGTCAGTATTTCCATTTTACTCTTAATATTGATTGCTGTACATTTCTCTCAGCTTAGAACTAAAAGATTTTTTTTTTCTTGTCTGCGTCCAGACACAATAACGAAATGATGCAGCTGCATTGTTGCTTATTTTGTGTAATGAGACTGGAAATATGCCAACTCTGTCTCATTCCACAGATTATTAATATATATATATATACACACTATATACAATATATATTTGTCTGAGGCTTGGTGTTTGGGTAAGATAATAATCTGATTGTCTGCGCAATGATCTACTTTAGATACATTAATGGAAACTGTAATAGGCAGCAGTGAATGTAGCCCATCTGGTTAGTATTGATTCTCTTAATGTTAAAAGCACTTTACATTGAAAGGGAGATAGCCTTGTATGCTCTCTCTCTCTCTCTCTGTCTCTCTCTGTCTCATAGGTACTGTAGGGATCTGATGTCCTGGAAAAAAAAAAAAAAAAGCAAGTGTCTTTCCGAACACAGTGCCAGCAGAAATAAAGTCGTTCTGAAAAGCTGATCAGAGCCTGAAACTATTCGGTGGAACATTAGTCACTGTTCATGGATCAGTGCTTATCAAGCGCTTACACGGCTCAATGCACGGACAGTCTTAATTAGCTACTGTATATCCACAGAGGGTGTTGCGCCAATATGATTGAATTTTTAATTACTTTTATAAAGAATGAAGTGCAAGTGTTTTGCCTAAACATTATTAAACTATGCAATTTTCTCCTCCATTTTTAACTTCGATTCGATGAAAAATCAGCACACACTGGGTGCTAAACGCAATTATCCTCTACAACCAGGAAATAATTCGAATAATATCATGATTATTACCAAAGTTTAATATGTTCAAATATTCTTATTTTAAATGATCTATCTAAGACTATCGCATTACATTAATACAGCTTTACTTATTATAGCAGGTATAAAATGGTCATACGTTAATAGCATATCAGTACGATTTTATTAAGTTTTCCGTTTTTTTTTTTTTTTTTAATAAAGAAGCACTTTCAGCCATGGAACACGCAACGACAGGAACGTCTCGTTCAAACTGGTGAATTAGCAGTAATTGAAATTTAAACGGGGGGGGGGGGGTTGGGGGAACAGGCTCGTTGCCCCTTCACGCTTGTTCGAGTGGAGAAGTTTGATAAATGAGCCGAGTCATTTCAGATGGCACGCTGTGTGTCTATTCACACATCACGTCCAACAGATGGCAGGTGTTTAATAGATTTAGACAAACACACATGATGCAGCCTCTTCCAAGGGCATTCGTGTTTACACAGGATTTGATCCAACTCCGTATATTACCGTTAATATTAAACACAAGTCAAACGCGCTATCAAAGGAATATAAAAATAGTAAATCAGTAAATAGGAGTTAATCATTCGCAATTAGTTGCACTCCCTGAAGCGAAAGAAAGACGGGCACGTTATAGGTTCTTTCTGAAAACTCATCCATCCTAAAGATCATTTAAGCCACGGTTTGAAAAAATGCAACGCTTACACTGGAGACTCCTTCCATCGAAATGATCACAAATCCAATAAAATAAACATCCACGATGATATTTGTTCATAAGCATCAACATCAACTCACTTTTTAGTTAGTCATTTATTGTTGTATAAATAACCATATAAATGTGTTTTGCATTACAGTTGGCTTCATCGTTTATCATTAAAGCTCCTCTTATAGAAAAAGAATCAACACCCTCCGACCAATCAGAATCCACGATTCAAAAGGGATAAACGTTCAGGGGAAGGAGCGTTCCCACGGATCAGACTGCAGCTCTAAAATGTCTGTCTTGTTCTCCATGTAAATGAGATGTTTGGGAAGAGGAGAGATAACACTACAGAGTCTCTACCTTTTCGTTTCTTCCTCATTCTCTCTCTGACATTTCCAATCCTGACATTCTATGACATTTTATCATTTCGTATAACTGATTCCAATCCGGGGGAATTAAAAGCAAAGCTAAAAGGAACATTGATGCCAAATTCCTGTCACTCACCATTGATCTCTCTCTCTCTCTCTCTCTCTTTCTTTCTTTCTATCTCTCTTTGATTATCCAAGTTATCACAGATTAGCCAGTGTGTGGTTTCCTCCAGGTGCTCTAGTTTCGTCCCACAGTCCAAAGACATGCAGATTAGGCTAATTGGTGTTCCCAAATTGCCGCTAGTGTGTGAAGGAGTGTACAGTATGTGTGTGTGTGCCCGGTGATGGATTGTCACCCTGCCCAGGGTGGACCCTTCCTCGTGCCATAAGTCTGCTGGGAAAGGATCCAGGCCCCCCTCAACTCAACTCAAGGATTAAGCCATACAATATAGATGATGAGTGGGTTAGTAGGGGCTGCAAAGTGGCCCATTCCCTCCTCCCTCTGGAACCTTAACCCAATTGCTCCTCTTCGGCCTAGCGCCATCATTTTTGATCTGACTGGAAAATCCAACACGTTGCATTGAAGGGATTAAAAATCTTTACTATTGGGCCCCCAAGTGGCATAGCAGTAAAGGGTAAGTGTGCCTGCCCTATCAACCAGAAATCGTCCCAGGAGATGCTGTAGCCTCTCGCAGCCGTGGGCCTAGAGAGCACTGATTGGCAAAGCTCCCGCCAAGAAGAGGGATGAGAGGCACTTAGCGCTTTCACATCGATAACAGCCAGTCACGGGAATCTGTGAGCTCATGCACATACACTCTGTCTGAGTGTGTTATGCCACTCGCAAAGATGCGGTTGGTGGCATCACCTGGCTTAGATGAAGCACACAACACCCTCCCTGTTTGGTAGTTGTAGCCTTAATGTGGGACTTCAATGATGACAGGTGCAAATTAGCTATTAGGGAGAAAATTGGAGCCAAAATAAAGAAAAAAATATATATATGTGTTTATTTTCCCCAAAAAATTTAAAATTATTCACACATTCAAAACTGGCTTGGAGTTTGCTCTAGTAAAAATGAAAGGGGTTTTACAATGTAGAGACAGTAGAGTCTGCAAAAAAAAAACTACCAAAGCTAAATGTTCAGGCACATGTGAGTGAGCTGTGCACAGAGGGCTGGGCGACTGGGCTAAGCCACGCCTCTCCACTCACACACACTCACTGGACTAACAGCCAGTATACAGTAAAGTGTAATGTCTTGGGAAGCATGCGTGGTACTGTGAGGAACTGGAAGTCTGTAGTATGAATATAAAATTATTTTCAGATGAGAGGGAGAATATTTATAGCTAAAGTCAAGACAAAGAAAGCTCCATTTGATGTTTAATGTTTAATTGCCATCATTTTAATTAACTTTACCACGACCTCACATCTACTTAAACTGTATTCCAGGTACATTTAAGCAATTTCATGTTAATCATATCCTATACATCCTGTTCATATCGACCTCTTTGACATGCTGTTAAAAAGTCCTTTATTTCTTTTTTGCACAGAGGTTTTGCACTTTTTCTTCAATATAAAGACACCCTGGGAATTTCTCTAATCCTCTGCCAACACCAGAAGAAACCAAGTTCAGATATAAAATGCAGAACAATACAATACTGAAAATCCTGGATTTTTTTTCCCCTCGTTCTTATAAAGTCCTTTTTTTGCATTGTGCGTTTTGTTTAAACAGTACTGTTTGTTAAGTGTCCAGTGGTTCGCTGGCTTTTGGTTTTAAATGTACATTACCACCCAAAGTTTGGACACGCCGTCTAATCCCGTGGTCTTTCCTGATTTTCAGTTCTTTCTACACTGTAAAACAATACCGACGGCGTCCAAAATATATAATAATCTTCTTCGAACAGTTGGCATTGAGATGCATCTACTACTTATGATCTGTAAAGCTTCATAACGGCTCTAATCTGAGGTGCTGTTTGAGGTTAATTGGCGATTTTTGAGGCTGGTGACTCTAAATGAACTTCTCCTCTGCAGCAGAGGTAACGTTTTGGTCTTGAGACAGTTTCATCATGGAGCTTGATGGGTTGCACAAGACAAGACTGGTATTGCAAGAACTGTTCCAGGAACCACCATGTGATAAAATAATTGACAGTTGTTGTCGTTACTTAATTACCTACTTGCATATGTGTTATCTAAAAAAGAATATCCCCAGTATTGTTCTAAAATGTTGAAAAATTAATCCAAACTTATGTCCAGACTTTTGACTTGTATGGAAAGACAAAGAGGCCATATCCACAAAGGTGCCACCCTACAACCCATAACACCCAAAGGATCCACCACTAAGGTCCCAGTGCCAGACACCACCACAGCACATCTCAAAAGGTCACGAAGAGAAAATAAAACCTAGTTGGTTTTAATATTTGTGGTTTTAAAGTTACGGCTACAGCTGACAATAAGGTATATTATGCCATTTTTAGCTTATGCTATGTGGAATTTGTAGCTCGGCGTGTTTAAATTATTGATCAGAAGGTGAGCAGTTCAAGCTCCAGCTAGACAAAGTTGGGCCCTTGAACAAGGCTCTTAACCCTTCCTGCTCCAGGGACGCTGTATCATACTCTGACCCCAAAGAATGTAGTAAAGATCGCAACTGACACTGTAAAAAACTAAATATAATACACTAAATAAATCAAATAAATGAAATATGCTAATATAATTTCTGAACTTTTTTTTTTAGCTCATTCCCAGTTCATGTTGAATATGCAGTATAAAACAAACACCATCAGAAGTCATGCCCAACTCCTCTATGTCACTGCTTCTACGACTGGCACCATGGTAAAGCCTTGCTTAGCTATGCATTGCTCACTGTTCATCAACAGCATGAAACAACATACATGAAGTTTCTGTATGCATGTGTATAGTTTATATAGAATTTAGGCAATAAGATCGTAGACTATATGATCATTGTAAATATAGACGTATATATAATATATCTTTGAGTAAATACAAGAGATAAAATAGCATCCATGACAAATGTATCTTTTCATTACATCTAGGCATCTTGTGCCTGACACCCCACTGTCAGTCATCTTGGATTGAGGGTGTCAACAATTAGGTAATTCTTGGAATACGTTCCTAGAAGACAGTATCTACAGTACTGCAGTAGTAATGGTACTGATCTACAATTACCTCCCCAAGTGGTTCGGAGAACTTAATTTTGACAATCCAACTGGAAAAAAAAAAAAGTAAATTAAAACTGATTGACATTTACAGACTCTTCGCACATCCATGAATGACGATCCCGGCCGAGGTGGTTCAGAGCTCACTGGAGTCATTCCTGCAAACATCCAACACGTGCAACGCCTGGAACTTGTTGCCAAATTAAGGAAGAGATGAATCTGTCTGTGGGAACTGTACGTACAATCATTCACCAACACCACTTGCGCATTACAGGAACTCAGCTGGGAATTATTGCAAATTATCGCCTGTACAGTCCTGACCCAGCTCCAAGCCATTTCCACATTAAAGGAGTTCCTGGGAGGCCAGCATTGCAGATGTGAACCAGACAGGCAGTCTGATTATGGCTTCGGCGTGCTAAGAAAACGTTCTACCTTGATGGTATCCAAGCACTAGTGAAATGCCAGGATAAGTAGATTCGTGTAGCAGGAGGATTATATAGAGGAATGAAGGGTGTTATTATTCTCATATCTGTGTTCTGTTAAAGTCCCGGGTTGACTCGAAGACCCCCCCGTATTTGCAATTACCTTTATTTCAGTAAGCAAAATGTATTAGACCAAACGTATCCAAATTGCCTTACTTTTAAGAGGTATGCGTCTTAATGGATCTAAATTCACAGTTTGTTTGAACTGTTTACCACTGAGCCAGCAGTTTATTCCAGCCCTGGAACAATTCCATATACATTATCATTTTTATTGTTGTTCATTTTCAAAAGCTTTTTTTAGTTTATCTATTAGAACATTTGGTGAGTGGGATCATATATTGCTGTCTTTTATTTTCTGGATATCTCTACATGACTATACATCTTTGACCTCCGTATTTATTGCACATCATATTGCGCAATATTTATCTTCTGTATATTCTAAGGTATTCATCATCTTCGTCCAAATGTATTTATTCAGATGAGTCATTTTCTGTATAGCCTAGCTTTTTTTTATTTTTTATTTATTTTTTTTTATCTTTTAATCCAGCCTCATTTTAAGACCTTTAATGCTCCATTGGAAGAAGGCTTGAAGAGACAAAGACTTTTAAAAGGTGGTATTCAGATGAGCAAAAATGTTCTGATCCCTCTCACCCACACAAGCTGCCTGAATGTTGTTTTAAGTGATCGTTCATTACCATAATGAGTGTGCAACAAAATATAGCTTCATTTATAGCCGTAATGACAGGAGATGAGGTCCAAGAGGAAACCGAAGTCTCTATACTGGACATTATTCTAATTTTAACGCTGTCATTGATCATATCTCTGGTGTTGGTACTTGGCTCAGAGTCAAAAGACAGAAGAGCCCTTGATCGTTGCCCTGCATGCTTGGATTTGATTTTGTTTCAGATAAAATCTTGTTCCAGAGTTCCAAGTGTAACTAGCAAAGAAAATTTGCAATTTTTTCCACAAAAAGCAGATATTTATATGCAAACAGGTATGTGTATAAAAGGATTAAGTGTAGGTCAGATGTTAAAATCTCCAATTGTAGCAACAAGGAAAAAATACTGTTGATTAACTGACTACTTTGGAGGCCAGTACACAATTTTGTTCAATTCACGAGCATGAGATACAATTCAATTGCAAGCTGGAGGCAACAGTGACAATGAAGAACTCGGTCACATGACCTGGAGAGGGACCAAAATCAGAAGGGAACCCGTCCTCATTTGGGTGATACCAGTTAGTACGACCATAAATTGACCATAAACAAAGATCTTTCCCATAACTGTGTGCCCTGAGGTCAAAAGTCCAATTGTATAACCAGAAATGTGTTAAAATGGATATAAAGTCAACGTTTTTTTTTTTTTTCTACCAGCTGGTTACTGATAGAGACTTTGGTACAAAACTGTTTTCAGTTCTTAAAATTTTTGAGAAAAGCCATCATAGTGAAACTATGTCGAAAAAAAACAAGGGTTGACATGTACTACTGATATGACATTATCTAAACAATTGATTAACTTGTAAGTAGTCTGTGTAGAAGAAAAAGAAAAAAGCCATTCCACCTTTTTTGCACTCAGTTGTAGACCTTTTACAAAGGGTTTTATCAGACAACCAACCCAAGATCCTTTATTTGTCCCAGGATAGTGAATGTAGATGATGAAATTCTAAATTTGGTGAATGTCTTTATTGATTGGACTGGCTGGTCATTTTAAAGTTTTTTTTTATCACTTTTTTTCTAAATGATATGAAGGTCTCTGGCTTTAAAACTCCAGGTTGGGTTGATGTTCAGAATGAGCAACTTCCGCGCCAAGAAGTCAATCTGTCACCGTTAACACCATTCAGTCCTGTTTCTGTGGCTCAAAACCAGTACCGTATTTATTGTCGAGCCAAAGTCTGAATCGTAATTGATTTCGATCAAAAGCTAAACAAAGTTTGGAGCTTTTTAGTAATGAATTTACTTAACCTAAGAGGCGAATTAATCTCTTCTGTATTGATGCTGGGAAGCTGAGGGATTAAATGTCCAGAAGATCACATTCTGCTCAGTTTGAGGTTTCGGTCAAGTCAGTCCTCTTTGGGAATAATACTGTCTATGGAATGCTAATCAAATGTTAATTTGCTTTTAAAGATGTTCACAAAATGTTATGTTTATACAGTAATACCTGGATGGATGGATGGATGGATGGATGGATGGATGGATGGATGGATGGATGGATGGATGGATGGATGGATGGATGGATGGATGGATGCTTTATTAAATCATTTATGACACTCCAGCTGCCAGTTCACATATTACACAACATACAAGCAACAAAGTGTAAAATAATATTAAGACTAGGGTAAAATAAAAAATCACAATAAGAAAAAGGGTAAACTTGTTTTTTTAAAAAAAACATACAAAATATATAATAATACATTATTATAGTATAGTGTAGACTATACTATCATGTTCATAATGATTCTACAAACAGGTGCGAGGTTGGGTAACTGTACATAAGGTGCACCAGCAAGTTATAATATTAATAAAAAGAGAGAATAAAAGTACACGATTATATTAGTGCAATCAGACTGACAACAGAATGTAAGTGAACCTATTTATAGTGAAGTCAGAGATGTCTCCTGACATGTAGAAGAGCTATTGTAAAATCTAATTAAATAAAGTTGTACTGTAGTTACAGTACCAGTACAAAAAACATGAATCAGTACCTACAATATGATGTCAGATGCATATGATTATATTATAGTATGTTTTTGTTATGTTAAAAATTACAGAAAGTTAACAATATAGCAGTCGTGCCAGGGTCATCCTTATGTTCTCAGGGTTCTACTGTATGTTCCCCAAATTTTGATCGCACATAATAAGAGCCCGACAAATGCTCATATGTTCCCAGAGCCCTGAATTCCCTATTACTCGGATACAATGTTTTCCCATAGTTTTAATTTCCCAGGGTCCTACTGTGTATTTGGCTTCTTCATACTGTAGGCTGTTTGAAGAAATTCTTTCTAGAGAGCTCCAAAACCACACAAAATGATAATCATTGGTTTTGTTCTGTATTAAAGCCTTGTTTCAATGAATTGAACTGGATAATGTTTGGGAAATATTTTATCGTCAAATGTGTCACATTTATCTCAAATAAAATATGAGGGTTAATTAGTGTTAACAAAAATGAACTAGAGAACATAGGACCTTTGGAACATCGGACCGATAGATATGTTCCCATTATGAATCCCATCTATTTACTAAAAATACTGTAGCATTCTAATATGGTAACAATTTCTAATAAATATATTTGTCAAAAAGTATTTCTGGGCTAAAACTTTTTTTCATATTAGCCAAAAGAAAAGTTGTAAAGTTTGAAGACCTACTGTAAATCCATTCATGTCACTACTTTATATAACTATTCAACAACTTGATTTCAGCTTGAAAGCCACTATGCATAGAAACCACAGTGTTTTTACCCCTGCATTTGCTTTAACTGGGTCTTGATAAAACATGATCTTTGCAGGAAAACATAGAAGGGGTTAAAATCCAGGGCAACCTTCAGGGTAATGCTTCAGAATACCAAAACATCCCAGACAACGCTACACTTCCAACAGTTTGGGAAAGGCCCTTTTCTATTGCAACGTGATTGAGCCCCAGTGCACAAAGCAAGGACTATAAAGTCACGGTTTGATGAGTTCAGTGTGGAAGAACTTGGCTGGCCCACACAGAGCCCTGGCTTCAACCGCATCGAGCACCTTTGGGATGAACTGGAAAAGAGATTGTGAGAGTGAATGGGCACAAATTCCCACAGAACACTCCAAAATCTTGTGGACAGCCTTCCAAGAAGAGTGGAAACTGTTATAGCTGCAAAAGTGGGACCAACCCCATATGGAATTATATGTATTTAGATATAAAGTCACCACAAAGTTGGCCAATATATATTTTGTCCCATATAATGAATGTATTGCCGAAGGATCTTGAATCTTTACTACTTTGGAAAGTTTAATCTAAGACTAGTCCTTTGAGATCTGCTGAGCATCCTGCTAAACCCAATGTACTGTACAGACACACACTCACACAAAGACATCTTATCTACCCAATTCTTTTAAATCTCAATCAGTTGTCATTGCATGGTAGAAAATTAGCATCCAAATTTCAGAGAGTTTCATTACCAGAGATCATTATTGGCAGCCAAAGGACAAATTACACACCCCTTATCTGCTTTCAGCTTCAATCAGTAACTGCTATTAACCAGACCAGTGCGTCAAACTGCAGACAAATGTTGCGCCAACGGTGCACCAAATATTAGTTTGATGAGATTTGATAAGACCCCAGGTACAACATTAGGATAAATACCAGTTCATTATTCAGAATAAACAAATAATGCGTTGTAAATATTGAGTTGTATTGTAAAATTGTACACATATTAAATAGAGGCACACAATTATTTGTCTGGTTTTGTTGTGGGTTTTTTTTTTTTAAAGCTTGCCAGACGAGTTCAATCTTGGCTCAATATTAGATTTTCTATCTACATACTGTCTTGCCGTTGTTGTTAAACAGTAAATAACAAACTCGCTTGCATTTTCAAGCAACAACTTACCAAATTTAACTGTTTTTTTTTTTTACTCTGTAAAAATAATGGACGCATTATCATACAAATAAAGCTACTTCTGATAAATACCACGACATTAGTCTTTGTCTTCAGGCGACTCCATAAACGCCGCTTCTTCATGGAGAACGGTCATGATATCACTGACATTATCTGCTGAATCTTGAATTAAATATTCATGCGTGAAAGAACAAAACAAGAAGTTAATCACAGGAGCAAAATAAGCGTGCACATTTTCTCGAGCTTTTGTGACCACTTTTAAAAGGTCTATGCTACAGCAGAAAGCCATCCATCCTCGGCGTGTCGGAGAAGTCCTTTCCGTAATCGCTTGCCACGGTAATTAATATCAGCTTATTGAGTAAGGTAGAGTCATTATCTTGGTTTGACCGTGACGATTTATCTCCGTGTGTCGCAGGGTGACAGCAGTGTGAGCCGGTTTCTCCGAGCAGGTAGAGATCGATTGAAGGCTCTCTGTGCTGGTCGTCTGAAGGCTGCCTGCATTTTACACTTTTCACACTCCTGAGACTGCAAAGTGGATATAAGGCCTAACTCAAATCAGGCTTTGAGACTTGTTTTGGCAGGGAGGATTCAAATTAGCAATCAAATTCTTGAACATCTACAACTCAATCATTCATTGACTATACCGCATTATCCTGTACACAGAGTCGCAGGTGGCCTGAAGCCTATCCCTGGAGACTTAGGGAGTGAGGTGGGGTACAGTAAACCTTGGATGGGGTGCTAATCTATCGGAGCAAATACACACCTACACACTCATTCAGACATTACGGGCAATTTGGGAACGCCAATCAGCCTAATCTGCATGTCTTTGGACTGTGAGAGGAAAGCGGAGCATCTGGAGGAAACCCACCAAGCATGGGGAGAACATGCAAACTCTATGCACACAGACCCAAGGTGGGAATTGAAACTGGGAGAACAAGGCTAACCACTAAGCAAACGTGCTGCTAGCTATAGCTCTTCTGTTTTTTTTTTTTTTTTTTTTTGCTGGAAATTCATCTTATCAGGTGTATTACATGATGATTATATGATGGAAAGCTATGATGATAAACTTAGCAACACATTAAGACCAACATTTTATCACTGTATTAAATACTTTAAATCGACTCTATTTGGCTGCTAGTGTAACCGACTATAAATAATACCACAGTAAATATTTTACAAAATACCCAAAGTGTAAACTAAAAATTCACTGTTGGCTAACACTTCCAGGGTTGGGTTTTCAAATCTTGCCTATGGTCTGTCTGTGTCCTGGTGCCTCCTGTAGGAAAAATATGTAATAGTGCCAAGACTTTATAAATTGGCCATAGTGTATGATGGGTGGTTGGTAGGATGCTCCTGCCTTTTTTCGTAGCAAAAAAAAAAAAAAAAAAAGATGTATATTACACGTCTTGGTTGTGCGTGGCTGTGTATGCGACAAAAACAATTTGAAGCCACTGATATTGAACGTAAAAGGGGGAAAATAAAAAGTTGAAAATATTAGTCTGTAAAAAATATCAATAAAAGAAAAAAATTAATTAGCTTTAAATAAAAAGATGTCAGTAAAAATAATAAAAATGAAAATATGAAACAATAAAAACGTTATTGTCAAGTAGAATTTAGATTACAAAATAAAATGGATTATAAACTACATCAGTGATGTAATATAAAATTTAAATGCACTATTTCAAATTAAAAAATTTATAAAGGGAGGAATATGAATTAATAATTAAAGTGAATGTAAATGGAACAACCATCAAAATAAATATATGTATATTTAATAACAACAACAACAACAACAATAATAATAATAATAATAATAATAATAATAATAATAATAATAATAATAATATATTTAATGTAAGATAGTAAAAATAAACACCAAATAATTACACCACTGTAATAATATTCTTGTTTAGCTTTTTTGTCTTGATAACTCTCCTGCTCTGTGTGTGTGTGTGTGTGTGTGTGTGTGTGTGTGTGTGTGTGTGTGTGTTATGGCCACCAGCTGTGAGTCATTCTCTCAGAAAAAGGGGTCTCATCTGAGCTGCAGAAAACCCAAAACTCCTCATCAACCACAGACACAAGAGTAATGCATGTTTGACAGTCATGTGAAAAAAAAGAAGAGATAGATAGATAGATAGATAGATAGATAGATAGATAGATAGATAGATAGATAGATTTTAATGGGGAAATACATTTTGATTTTATAGTTAATCAAAATTAGACTGGCACTCCTGGCTGGCTCACCAAATTGTTAACCCACAGTGTAAAAGTGTTTTTACAATCAATTAAATTTTGTAAATAAATGAGTTCTTTGTGAAATTAAATCACTATATATACATGATATATATCTTTATGCAATAGTCATGGTTTCTCTAGTAATCTTTAGTATTCTGCTTCCTGCAGTTGTGATGGCATGTTAATTTACTCTACCTCACTTCTGCTGATGTTTATTGATCAGTAAATCTGGTCATGCTATAACTATCAATATACTACAGCTGAGCTGAACATTAATATGCTTCCAAAAAGGAAGATCTGGAGAAGACATTTTACATTTTTGTTCATTATATTTCTGCATCTTTCTCTGTTATCTTTGGGTATCTTTGTTTTTGTTTTTTTCTCTCATTTTCTTTCTGTATTTATCTGTAGTTCCAGTCACCTCTTGTCCCTTTAATTTCCTGTCTTTCCTCCTTCTCTTTTTCTAATTCTAGCTTTTTCTTTCTTTGTACCTGTACATAATTTCTCTTTCTCCCTCCATCCACTCACCATGTCTAATTTCTTCTGGCTCCCTGTGCCTTTCTTTGTTTTTCCACCCTCTCTATCTTTATATTCTCACTTTTCTTTTGTCCTCCGTCCTCCATCTCTTTCAGTCTGTGTACAGAGCTGTTATAGTCTTTATTTAGGGCTGTAGGACATTAAGTTCAGTCTCAAATGGATTTTGTTCTGGTTTGGACTTGTCAGAAGTATCGGCATTTATACTTGGATTTGTCTAAGTCTTGGACATCGTTTTTATTGGTGGACTGTTTTTTCTCAAACTTTTAACCATTTGGCCTTACTAGGAGGCCAAAATATCTGCCAAATAGTAAGAAAATCTAAACCTTACAATGTATAAAATAATCTCACAACTGGTTTAATAATTAGGGATGCACTGATACTCTGTGGGCTAATATTGTTAAGATTATTATGATGATGATGATGATGATGATGATGATGATGATGATTATTATTCTCCCATTTGTGCCAAGAAAACAAAAAATGCTATATAAAACTATTGTGAAGTCTTCAATACCTCAATCACAATACCTTTGAATGAGCACAAACTTAAACATTTAAATTTCTAAAATAGCATTTAATATAACCTTCTTTTACATGACATGGTTAATTTTTAACTGTTTCCAAATCCTTTTCAACATCTACCTACTCAATTACAAGAATGTACTATTTACACAGCCCAAAAAAAATGTGAAACATAAATTAAATGTAAATATAACAGCTTTTAGAAGAAAAAAAAATCTTTACACATCATATTGCCATAAAAATATGAAGTTCTTGCATTTAATAATGTATCTCTGTTCTGGGAGATATATATATGTTTATTTTCAAGACTTAGCATAGGTGAATTTCATCCTATTTGATGACAGCCAACAAGACAAATACTGGATGACACAAATGTTTGGCAGATTAATCAGTGCATCATTATTAATCATATTGTGTTTTGGTGGTGGTGGTTTAACAGCGTTTTCCAGGTTAGCCTGAGTTACCCGGTTCACCAGATCTACATATGCTTAACATGGCGCAGGTTTTGCACCAGATTGTAAAATTAAATAAAAATATATAACATTTTATGTATATTTTGGGTATTTTTACCCTAAATAAAAAAAAAAGATGTGCACACATACTGTACACAGATGCACAGCTTAAGGTTCAAAGGCTTAAGGCAGGGGGCACATGTACACACCCAATCTGTTTTCTAACAAAACAGAAAACACTTCATGCAAACCAACTAGAGATTTGATCCTCCAACCCTGGAGATGCAAGGCATCAGCATTAACCATTAAGCTTCCATGCTGCTTAGCCACAGTTGTGGTGAATTGTTCACATGCTGTATGGGTTAATTTGACAATTCTGACACATTGTTTAACTAAATATTCTAGACTAGATTATACAGGGTGATTAAGAGTCTGATGTATTTAAAAAAAACATAAGTATAATGTAACACAACTATCTGTGCAACCTGAGAAGACGTTATGGACAGCCAGTGACTTGCTGTCATTTTTTCTGGGGAGGAATCAATGTCAGACACCATATGAAGAGAGAAAAAAGACCAGGATACACAGAACGGCGCTAAACTGTGCTAATCATGTTTTACTACACTACCTCATTAACTTGCTTGTCCTTGAGACTAGTCTTCATGTTTTTAGATCACTTAATCATGGGACTATATGACACATTAGAGCTTGCCTGGTGGGTGAGTTAAGGAATTTACTGTAAGATTTTGTCCACCACTGGCATTTTATATGATTTGTCTTTTGGATTAAGAATTTGGACTACTGCCTTCATATGGTGTGGATCACACTCGTCAAAAAGAAAAATGTAAAAAAAAAATAATAATAATAACAAAGGTTTCATCATATGACATAAGAGGAAAGAAATTGTGCAGGGAATGAAGGAGAGTATGAGTTGAGGACGATGGAGCACGAGAAAGAATAAATGAAAGACAGACAAATAAAATGGAGATTAAGAACCGGTCAAAAGACTCAGGGAGAAAAAGTAGATTATGTAAATTTAACCTTGAAAGATGAATGGACAGTTCAATTAATAAAAAGCAGCAATGTGAAGCACCACTGTGAGATAAAACATACATGGGTCGCTAGAGCAAACATATCCACAGCAGTCCGAGGTGAGGTCGGGTAAAATACTCGCAGACCAAGGTGCTCGCAATCCAAGGTTCCACTGTACTTTTTTTTTTCTTTTGGATGAACACAAAAAACAAAGACTGCAAGAGATAATATTGAAAAGTGAGAGAAAAGTAGAGACAGACAGAAAATAAAATACAAAAACAGAACAGCATGGATGAAAAGTGCTGGAGATAGGAAAAAAGCAAAGGAGAAGACAGCAACAAAGAGAAAGAGTCCTAAAGCCTCGCAAAGCCCAGAATCCTTTGCTGTGTCCACACCATAATCCATCTGAGGTCCTCATGTTGTGTGTCAAGACAGTTAAGCCCTCCCTTCATCACACACACACAAAGAGCAATGTGTGTGTGTGTGTGTGTGTGTGTGTGTGTGTGTGTGTGTGTGTGTGTGTGTGTGTGTGTGTATCCTGGGATGCATCTGTGCATTATGATACACGTTTCTGTATCTTTCATCCAACAATCAGATTTTTAAGCGATCCGATATGATAGTCTAGGTCTCTAAATAAGCTTTGTTTTAGTTGCTAGATTTAGTAGACTACTCTATGCTACAGCCATTATCCCGGAGACGTATAGCACCACGATCAATGCCTGTGTATTGAGAAATTAGCTCTGAGATTACAAATAGTGAAAGTAAGTGAATGAAAGAGAGAGAGAATAGGGATGAGTCTATTAGGATAAAAAGAGGAAGTGAATAATAGGATAAGAGAGAGACAGACATAACATTTCCATTGGTAGATGTGTGACTTCATACTAGACTCCGTTCGCTCATCTGTCTGCTGTCTGACTCACTAAGCGTTTTTTAAAACCACTGATCAATTTTGCATGAACCCTGACCCCATTTTGTGTGCTCGCGCGCGCGCGTGTGTGTGTGTGTGTGTGTGTGTGTGTGTGTGTGTGTGTGTGTGTGTGTGTGTGTGTGTGTGTGTGTGTGAACAAAAAAATCCTCTTCCTTAGATGGATGGATGGATGGATGGATGTATAGATAGTACTTTATTGTCATGGCATAGTACCGCAATGTATGCCGTTTAGCATGTATCTACCATAAACATAAACAAAACAATGACACATTGGTCAGAACTGGCTATTTCAATGATATCTTTACGTTTCATACATTGGAGGACCTGAAACCAGAAATCAGTCTCAGAAAAACTTCTGTCTGTTAGACAGATAGTCGATCTGCCTGTCTGTACGTCTGTTCAGCCGAGTTTGCCTCGAGGTGGGCGTGGCTATATGCGTCACTCAACAGAGCCGGAAGACATACAGACACAACAGAGTGTGCAGAAGACATAGAAACGACGGTAATGAATCTACAAACTACACACAATCCCCACTAAACGCAGACAAAAGCACGAGACAGCATGCCTTACTTAAAAATAAATGAATAAATAATTTTTTAAAAAGGAGGTACACTATGGAACCTGAACCGCGAGCCATGAATTAAATTTAAATGTTGAGTAGAAGGGCAGTTATGAGCAGTTATGCTGATCAGCTTAAACTGTTTACTCATCAATGAAGGGTACTAATTCTATTAATAGAATAGAATAGAATAGAATAGAATAGAATAGATATAAGGTTTTGTCTGTGCATTGGTCAGAACACATTCTCGCAATGATATCTGTACATTTCATACATTGGAGGACCCAAAACCAGTTAAAGATTTTTTTCTGTCTGTCCATATGAAGAGAGAAAAAAAGACCAGGGGACACGGAATGGCGCTAAACTGTGCTAATCATGTTTTATTACACTACCTAATTAACTTGCTTGTCCTTGAGACTAGTATTTATCACTTAATCATGGGAAAATATTGGACACATTAGAGTTTGCCTGGTGGGTGAGTTAAGGAATTTACTGTAAGATTTAATGCAATTAAACCAGTCAAAGATTTTTTTTTTCTGTCTGTCTGTATATCCGTATGTCAGCATAGCCAGATTTTGTCACATCATCACGCAAATCTGGCTGGACAGAATTGAATGAAATTTTGTCCTTTGTCCGGTATTTGCCCGAAGTTAAACCTACACCATAAACAAAATCGAAATGTTAAAAAGTAAAGTTAAATTCATGAGCAGGTTTGTCCCAGATTACATCACAGTATCTAGAAATTTTTCAGTTTATCATAAATATACCAAGAAATACACAAAAATGACGGTAATGCACCTACAAGCCACCAAATAGTAATGAAAGCGCAACACAGTAGGATTCATTCAACAACAAAAAAAAAAAAAATAGCAAAGTAGATTATAAAGTAGAAAATTGAACCTTCAAAGATGAATGGACAGTTTAATTAATAAAAAGCAGTGATGGTAAGCTATGTGTATCACTATGTGATATAACATAATGTACATGTCATTAGAGCAAACATCCACAGCAGTCTGAGGTGAGGGCATGTAAAATACCTGAACTGAGAGGATTACGTGCTCAAATCAAAATGTTGGAACAGTTATGTGTCGGATTTTATAATTTACTTTAAAATAAGCTACTAATAAATATTACTTGCTCAATCTAAACAAACACCTGCATCGGTAGATATTAATTAGAAAAGCTCAACTGAATATTGAACAACTGAATAACTCGGTATTATATGTATTTGGATGATTATTTACATACAGTATATATATATATATATATATATATATATATATATATATATATATATATATATATATATATATATACTGTACACTACACGTATACATACATTTATATGTATGTATATATGTGGATAGTATGAGAAAAAAAAGTACAGAATAATATAGTTGTGGTTAGCAGTGTTATGTTTGTGGGAAAGAATTTGGACCTGGACCTGCTGGTTCTGGTGCAAATGTTCTCTTGGATGGAAAGAGGTCAGAAGGTTTGTGTCCTCTGCAAAGACATCTACTGTGGTGTTCAGTGGCTGGTAGTTGTGTGCCAGTGATGTGCAGGGATTTTTTACCACCCTTTCCTTTCTGACACCATGGAGCTGGCGAAAACAGCCATGGTTATGGGGACGTGGCTCAACCCTGGTGAGGCTCAACCCTCCGATCTCAACCAGTGACCCACAACTGTCTTCAATCATCAGTAAATCTGTAGCGACTTTGGAACTTTAGCTTACAAACTTCTGGTCGCAAGAGCCTGCGAGCAGTGGAACTTGATGAATGGACACATATAAGCATCTATAGTGGTGGCGTGTCTATGCTACTGTATAGAGAGAAGAAGTCTATTAAGAAAATTATTAAATAGTGGAAGCACAGAAGCTACCATTTGAACCGATCATAGTTGTTGTGATCAGGATTGCACGTCAGGTTATGAAGCAAAATCAGCCTTTAGATGAAATGAGGGATAAGAACAGGTAGGTCAAGATAAAAAGCCAAAATTTAAAAAAAAAAATTATTTTTTTTTTAAAACGTAGGACATTAATCCAAACAGTCCAAATATGAGTCCAATTGAACAAGAAGCAAAGGTAAAGATGGATATGTGGTGCTAAATGAGCAAGAAGTGACAGCAGAGACAGAGATTTAAGACTAAACTCAAGATAAAGTTGTGAAACTAAACGGCAAAGAAGGGAAATTAAATGTGAAAACATAAGACAAACGACTAAGAAGCTAAAGTAACAACTGACATTTGAAGACAAATGGCTTGGAAGAAAAAGTAAAGATGTGACACTGAAACTCCAAAACATGAGAAAAAAAAACTAAGAGAAACAAAGCCGGAAGGCAGGGCATTGTATTAAAAAAATAAAAAAATACAAAAATGGGACTGTTGTGTCCCTTGTAACAGTGCTTATAAGCACTAGGACACCAACACAGGTATTATTTGGTGTGTGTGTGTGTGTGTGCATGCATGTGTGTATGTGTGTTCTATGAAAAATTGATGGATGTACGCTGCCGTCTGAGAAGATGGAAGATGCAGCGAGGGCCTTTGAGACAGCATGTGTCTCATGCATGAAAAAAGAAAAGCCGTCATGCTTGGAAATCGTATCATCCTCGCCATCCTCCCCCTCTTCTTCCGCTGTATATTCCCCCCCCCCCTCCCCCCCAAAAAAGCACACGATGCTGGAATGACAGAACAGATAAATATCCTTTAAAGACTTGGAGAATTTAAAGCTCTTTTCTCAACAGGAGCTGAGATTTGCTTCATTAAATATATATATGGTTGGTGAGCAAGCGATTAGCAAATAGCTGAAAAGACGTGCATTCGCTATGTGGGCGAGTGGCTAATCAGCTTTCACAGGATGCTATTCAAGTTGCACTGTTCCACATTTCACTTTCACAATCGCTTCTTTTTTTTTTCTTTTCTTTTTTTTTTTTTTCATTTCATTTTGGCTCGCCACCGTAACGACATGACTGAGGGAACAGAACGAAGCTGCTCGTAATTAGCTTCCATTTTGTAAATGAAGCTATCAGGAGGATGAAATGACAGGATTTCACACTTTCCAAATTAGATTTTTACAGGTTGCGCCACACCATGTGTCCTTGAATTCTTCAAAGAAAGAAGCTTTTTCGTTTTTTTTTTTTTCCCGCCGTCTTCTGTTTTCTCTCGTTCGGCACAGGCGGCGCTTGAAAGGTTCGCCGCTTCGCTCAGGTGCAGATTATGCTGACACGCTCATTTGTTCCACTAATGACTTTTAACTGCGCTGAAATAGGAGTGACTCTAATCACAGATGAGTGATTACCAGGATAGAAGCATGTGAGAGAAATATAGAAAAGAGAGAGAGAGAGAGAGAGATTATGGTAAGGTACAGAATGACCTCTATTCCTCTCGTTCTCTTATAGTCCCTATTATTCTTCTGCACATCCAGTGCAAGCACTTGCAAAAGTAATCTATTAATCATTTATATTTTCCGATGTAAATAATGTAACTGGTAAGGGGGGGAGAGGGAAATGAGTGGATGTTGGGGGTATCAGGGGTTTGGTGAAGGAGAATGAAAGGAGTTAAGAGATTACCCGGGTCAAAGTACTTACATTGTGTTAGATGATGAAAATATAGATGGTTAGCTGCGCTAGGAGGGGTAGGAGGGGGCCGGGTGGTGGATTAAGACCGAGATAGGAAGGGTAAAACAGTCTAAGGTTTACATGAGCTATTGAAAATTAACAAAATGGGAAGGTACGGAAAATAAGATCTAAAAGATATAGAGGACTGAGAGGGAAGAAGGGTAGTTGGTAACCTTAGTTGGTAGAAAGGGTAAGAAAGGTTACGGAAGGTTGGAGATTAGGGCTTAAAGGAGTAAAACAGCTAAGAAGGTGGGTTAAGGTTAGGATACACGGGGTAAATCGAGTGAGGGGATTTTTAAAGGGTTTACATGGATCGAGAGGATTGAAGTGGAGTTGTGATGTAGTGGGAGGACTGGGAATAGGTAGGGTTGGCGTTTGGCGTCTTTTAGACTTGGGTGTTTGCACTTCAAAACAGTCAGCTATCCGCTAACAAACTAAAAACCAAGCAGCTGAACTGCAACTGTAACCCAATAGTTTTGCAACATACAGTCATGTTTAAAAGTTAGTTGCAATGGTCTTAGAGAAACAACTGTTGCTGTATATAAATGTTCTACTGTGAGAAAGACTATGTTACACGTGCCATCACATTCACTCCAAGGTCAGACCGTGCAATGCTCAGAGAAATACAAAAACACCCAAAAGCTACAGTACATCTTAGAGTCCTTACAGAACATGTTAAATGTTCAAAATGGCAGCACAATTAGAAGAAGACTGAACAAATACAGTTAGTTTGGAAGGGCTGCCAGGAGAAAGCTTTGCAAAACTCCAAAGTGGAAGTCTGAACAAAGCCCAAGGCCTTTAAGCAGAAACCCACTGCCAAGTACGGCGATGGAGGAATGATGATGCGGGCTTGTTTTGCAGCTACAGGCCATGCACACCTTTCAGTTACTGAGTCGGCCACGAATTCCTCTATGTACCAGAGTATTCTAGAGGCGAATGAGAGGCCATCTGTCTGACAGCTAAAGCTTGGTTGAAATTGGGTCATGAAAGAGAACAATGATCCGAAGCACACCAGTAAATCTACATCAGAATGTCTGAAGAATCAAATAGTCAGGGTTTTGCAATCGTCTAGTCAAAGTCCTGCTATGATCAGATTATTTTTCTTTATGTTTTTACACAGAAAAATTAAATGTGATTACAGCCAAATTGAATAAAATTCTGCAATTTATTTCCTACCAGAGTCACATTCATTTCTTTCCAATGCTGGGGTGTATCGATGATGGGAGAGCTGGACCACTGCAAAACGTTTTCTCAAAGTACTTCCCAAATATGCGTTAATGGACAAACCTGGTCAATCAGTATATTCAGGTAGTCAGCCGAACTCTACACCTGACCAACAGAAGCAATCCTGGATTATTGTAGCTTGTACAGTAGGCACTAGGCATGATTGGTGCATTACTGCCTCTCTTCTTACCCTGATGAGCCCATCACTCTGGAACAGGGTAAATCTGAGCTCATCAGACAACATGACCTTTTTCCAATGCTCCACGGTCCATTCTTTATGCTCCCGAGCAAATTGAAGTTTTTTTCTGATTAGACTCACTGATAAGTGGTTTTCTTAAGGCTATAAAGCTGTTTAGTCCCAATGCCTTGAGTACTCTTTGTACTATGCATGTGGAAATGCTCTTACTTTCACTATTAAGCACAGCTGCCGGTTGTACTGTTGTTGTTTTTTATGATTTGATTTCACTAAGCATTTTACAGTGCATAACCTAATTTTACTCGTTTTAGCAATCTCCTTAGTTGGTTTATTTGCTTGATGCAAGACAAGCATTGTATATTAGATACCAACAAGCATTATATTCATAGTGCTGCCACATCGCATAAGAACGATGCCCATCCATTTATTTATTTATTTATTTTATTTTTTATTTTTTTTGCAGAAAGAATAACCGCATACTCCTGTTGAAATTCATAAATTTATAGGTGTGTTTCATTACAACAGTACAGTTCTGGTTACAGTGCAAAGAACATAAAAAAAGGGAAATAATACATTCGGAGAACCCTCAAAACACAATATGTTAAACCACCAGACAATTCAAAATGCACCTCACAGAGCTCAAGGTGATCATTGGGTTTAATAAATCTAACAGCTTGTCCTTTTATTTTAGAAAAGCTCGTTCTTCAGCAAACCTCGTCCACAACAGTCTTTAAAGTTTAATAAATGCATTAAACATCTGCAGATTACCCTCTTTCAGCTGTCCAAGCTAGCAAGCAAAGGGCTCACATCAATAACTACAAAATTCCTGCATTGTGATTGTAATAACACGATAACTCTGCCAAGATACTAAATAAACTTTTTTTTTTTTTTTTTTTTTTTTTTTTTATGGCCTTGCTTTCGAGTTCTGCAGGCCATCAGGGAAAGCCTTAGAGGAAGGCCTTAATGTTCTCACCAACAGCAGAGACAGGAAAAAAACAGATTGGCTGAATTTTTAAGATACAGACTTTGCATTGTAAAAGGTGGTATGAAGGGTAAAATATTTGGGAAAAAGGTAATGGGGTTTTACATATAAAGGGGCTAAAAGGAGCCAGAGTAAATGGTGGGGGTAATCTGGCTAGAAATAAGGGACAGAAATTCAAAGGTAAGAAGTGGTTAGTGGGGTACGAGAGAGACTGTGGGTGGAGTTAAAGTAATGAGAAAAGGGGGGATTACAGTTACAAGCGGGTTAGCGGGAATGATACAGTATTTATAGATAGATAGATAGATAGATAGATAGATAGATAGATAGATAGATAGATAGATAGACAGATTGTCTGTCATGTCTAATGTAGTCACAAAAAAAGAAAGAAAACCTGGAAGATGATCATACGACAACAGAAATTATTAGGCACATTATACTTTTATAATCTTAGTAATTGCTGTTGTAGTATATATATATATTGTGGCACTCCCCTTCTGCAAGTGTGTGAAGGAACGGAGCCGTGGGAATGGGGACGACTGGTGATTGATCGTTGTTAATGGATCTCGGGCTTTCCGCACGCTATATAAAAACGCAGCGGGGAGTTTAGCTCGAGGTCCGGTGATCTACAGAGCAGTGTCACTAACACGCAATGAATGACACGTGAGAGGAGTGATGTCATGCACCCCAGGGACTTCAAGGGCAGGAATGGAATGCAGTCTTTTGATCATCGCATTAAGGACAGCCATGAAAGGACTGCACGAGCTTCTGCGGCACTTTCACTCTCGCATAGAGCTGTTGGTGCCGAAGAGGAAAAGGCCACAGTGTGTTCATGTTAAGGCGCCTGTTCCCAGCTGAAAAAGTTCACCCAGTCACCAGACATCACATTGGACTCACGTCTGCGGCCACCCTCAAAGAGAGCTGGGAGGGGTCGTATTGCCAGGGCAATGAGAGGAGCTGATCGAGGGAGCATGCAGGAGCCACCGTCCATGCGGGCCAACTCTGCAACTCTACACTCCGCCACCGCTCACCAGCCTTGTGCCCACACGCCAGCGGGACACAGCAGACCCACACGTCCCTAACTTTTCCCCATTTTCTTCTTCCTCGCTCCTTTAAACTCTTTCCTTTCCCCATTATCCTTAATAAAATGACCATTTATATTTATAGTCGTTGAAAGCAGTGCAAAAGTGAACAATGCTAGACTGAGACATGATGAGTAGATAAATAAATATGCCTGTGAAGTATGTTGTGAAGCAGAGCAACCTGTATAACTGAGGATGAGTACTGGCGGTTGAGGGACCATCCGAGCAAAAATTCCAGTTATGTCCCCAGGCACCATAAAGAGGTCCTAAACCAGCGTATGGCTAGGGGAGCAAAGGGTTTCCAGAGTCTGTTGGTAGGGCAGCTCTTTGATAGATTCCTGCCGCTGAACATGCCTTTCTGCTTGGGCTAGACGATGTGAGGGTAGAAGGTAGAAGTGAGGTTACTCATGTACTGTAAAAGGGGTAGCAAACTAAGAGGGTGTTTCAGGGAGTTGGGAAAAGTGTATTGTTAGCAGACTAAACAGGATTTGGAGGTTATTAAACAGGATTGTTCAGATTGGTAAAAACCGAAGGAGGTTTCATTTTGAAAGAATTGAAAGAAAGATTGGAGAAAGAAAGGGTACAAGGAGAATGGTCAAGGTGTATTGGGGTTATAGAAGGTTAGAATAGATAGACGCCATGATGCTAACCCTAACCCTAACCCTAGGTTGAGGGTTAGTTGTGTGAAAAGGTCAGTAGATAGAGCAACTGTGGGGTTTAAAAGTGCTTGCATGGGGTTTATGGGATGAGGGGGGATTTGAAGGGTGAAAGACGGGTAGTGGTTGTACAAAAGGAAGGAAGGATAAGAGCAGTTTAAAGAAAGTGAAAGTTGGGGATTACAAGGTGAGATTGGGAACGTTGGTGAGGCAAGAGGTGAAGAGTAAGAGTAATAGTGGGGTCAAATACAGGAAGGTTAATTAAGTGAAATGTTGGGCACATTAGACAGATGTGAAAGGTACAGTAACTAAATACATTTACTTTGTTAGTGTATGAAAGTGTGGTTTTCACATATGCTGTATTTTACTTGAATAGTTTTACCAGTGGATACTTTTACTCCACTATACATCCTACAACAATGATCTGTACTTTCTACTTCACTATATTGATGCAAGACTTGAAAGACTTTAAGGCTACTGTGAGATAACACAAGTTCACTATGTGAATACTTACGGATTTGTAAAGGTGCTTTTGCTCAAGTAGCATTGTAAATACTTTTACTTTGACTTGGGGAATATTTCACCTGGGGTATCTCTACCTTTACCTAAGTACAGCTTTTGTGCGCTTTGATATTAGAGCAGATTCGAATGGAATGGTGAGTGTGCTTGCCTTGCATGAAGCATGACTATAGCTTCGGAGAGCCTTCCGTTTGTGCTGCCTAGGCAGGAAAGTTAAACGAAAAGTCAATGGATGGTGGAGCTATAAGAGGTTATAGGAGGCTAGATGAAGGTTAGACGAGGTTTCCTCCCTCGTTTTCCTTTTCTTTTCTTTTTTATTATTCTGTTTCTCTCACTCTCTCTTCGCCAGTGCGCAGTGAGAGCTGTAGGCGCTCGCACTACACCTTGTCACTTTGCAGCATGTCAAAAGTCATCAAAGAGTATCTGCACTGAGCCTCTCTATTTCACTACAGTGTGAAAGAAACATGTGTGTCTATGTGTGTGTGATACAAGATAATGAACCGCATTCAATTCGGGACGATGTATTCGGTTTGATCCTGTTTGATGCTACACCAGAAATATTAACCTACATCCTCTCTCACCCCTCCTGGGCTCGTGCATGTCATATGATCCATCAGAGAGGCAGGCACAGGGGGGAAATCACCGCATACGGAGGCTTGGAATCGTATATTTGAACGAGCCTGCTAAGTCAATACGGCGCCGTGAGTCTCTGCACTGTTGCCGTTCGCATTTCAGAGGATTACGCTCAGCCTACATGCTCACTTCCTCATTCGCTACAACGTAAACAAGAGGTGACATTTGTCCAAGGATAATATGCGTTCAATACCATTCAATAAGCGCAGTTTATTTACCTTGTTCGAAGCAAAAGGCCGAAAGATTCGAACCAGGCTTTCAGGAACGAGCCATTAGCCTGGCAGCCATGATGGATGGAGCACTTTCTCTGTATTAACTGCTACGTTAAAATTCATTAATCCTTTAGGAAGCGCTTTTCACATCCGACCCTCCCTAAGGAGCATTGAGAGACCGACAGAGACTTGGTTCTCGGAGGCTTTTACATGTCGAGGTACGCCGCAGAGAGCTGAAAGGCGTTGTGTTTAAAGAGCAGTCGTGTCCCAACATCCCACACAGAGCTCGCTAGCTCTGCTTACTGTGGTTTAGCTCGCACGAGCACTGTCGCCCTTAACCCTACTTTAGTAAACGCTCACTTTCTGTCCACCTTCGGCACCCTTTTCGAACGTGAAGAGCACTTTCTGTGTCTGATAAATCCAATTCTGTCGTTCCCTTTGTGCTTGTTGCTCCTTCCCTCACACGCGCACATGTTTTCCACTGTCTGATCCTATCTCAGTCTCCCTGCTACCCACTCATTTTTTTTTATTTATTTTTTTTTTATGGACAGCCAAGGGATCAATTTTGAACGAGGCACCCTCTTGTCCCCCGTCCTCCGAACTTTGCCCCCTCTCTTTCTCGCCTCTGAAGATTTACGGCGCGCGTTAGCCCGGCGATGTGCCGTAATCGACTCCAGCAGTGCCGAGAGAGCGCGTGGGCGATTCACTCATCTCTGATCTCTACGGCAACCGCTTCCAAGTTGCTTCCCATAACAGCTGCAGCTGGACTGCGTGTGCTTTAGAGTCTTTCCACTGTTTCGGAAAGAACTCTGATCAGAGAGTCAGCTCTTCTAGCCAAATCCCCAAACGATCAGAGCAGTCAAAAAGCCTTATCCAACCGCACCATGCATCAAACTAAAGGCTAGGTTTCCGGAGCTTCGGTGAATTATCATCTGAAAGGATGGAACGTGCGTATTTGTATACTGATGTGTGCTTCTCATAGCTTGAGTTGTATTTTTGTAAATCCAGGGCCCTCACCTTGGTGCCTTGGTGTCAGTAGTCATTTAAATCCTGCATTCGTGCCACAACTGCTCAACAAAATTGTCTAAAAACAAAAAATTATAATAATTTTTTTTTTTAACAAAAATCTATTTAGTTTTCCCTGAAAATGTTGTGTTTTTGTAATTGCTATGTATCTATTGCTATTGTCTTGTGTGTGTGTGTGTGTTTTTTTCCCTACCCCCTCTGGCTGGAAGTAAAATGCATCCCTAGGGAATAATGGGAATAATTCTCCCAGAGCGGATGATAGAATAGAGTTGTGTGTGTGTGTGTGTATATAATATTAAATAAATAAAATAAAGCAAATATGGCAAACCAACAATCCGTAGTGGTTCAACCAGCCATGGATAAGAAGGTTGTGAGTTCAAATCCCAGCGCTGCTGAGCTAACACTGTTGGGCCCCTTGAGCTCCATTCTAAATTGCTTTGGACGAAAGTGTGCCAAATGAATATATATGTAAATATAAAAGCTCAGCCAGGCCACACACACACACACACACACACACACACACACACACACACACACACACACACACAGAGGAAAAAGACATGACCTTCACTGATGATAAAGTGTGTAAGCGCTTTTATAACCCTGACCCTAAAGGTCAGAGTGTGTTCAAGGGTACAGGGGGGAGGCAGCACAGGGTCACGACACACTGTATAGCTGAGAACACACGAGCCGGGTGTGAATAATTCATAAGGCGGAGGGAATATTGCTTTTCTAGTGAGTATGTGTGAAAGAAATTGTGAACGGATAAAGCGGCGTTATTATTTTATTTGATACGATTTATTTTTCGCTGCTTTTTACTCTCACTCAATTATTGAATAGATTTCTTACAAGTTGTACGTAAGACAAAAATTCATATTTATAGAACAACTTCGGCTCAGCGTAGTTTGTGTATGGCGTTCATTCCTTTGTTTATTTTCCTACATTTTCCTGTAGGTATCTACTGTATCTGTTAAGAAATATAACTGTTCATTGTTATATGTTGCAAGCTCCTGTAGGTTTGTAGGTCTTATGATATTATTAATAATCTAATTGTGCTTTAGCTTGTTTCTGTAATAGAATTTAATGGAAAATAGGAATTTAGCACTTCTACAGTACTTCAACCATTTTACTGTATTCCACGACAGCATTTCCATGAAATGTGAACAGTTTTACAGCAGAGCGTGATAAACGCCACTTTTTGAATTTTACTCATTTTGGAACATTTTTTTTTTTTTTTTTTTTTTTTTAACACACGAAGTTGCTTAGAACAAAATGTCTCATTTGAAAACTGCTATACAGCGCTGCCTCGGCATACAAATTTAATCTGTTCCGAGTATGGCAATCCATCGCAGGGCACACACACACACACACACACACACACACACACACTACGAGCAATTTGGGAATGCCAATTAGCCTAATCTGCATGTCTTTGGACTGTGGGAAGGAAACGGAGTACCCGGAGGAAACCCACCAAGCCCGGGGAGAACATGCACACAGATCCGAGGAAGGAATCGAACCTGGACCCTGGAGGTGCAAGGCGACAGTGCTAACCACTAAGCCACCAAGCCACGCCTTGCTAACTTTCTTGGGACGCATGTTGCTATGTCGTCACTAAATCTTGCACATAATGCAAAAAAGCCACAAAAATTGCAAAATTCGTAAATTAGCTTCGCTTGTCTTTCCACTGACGCAAACAAGTTTTGAACAGCTCCCAGATGTACGCGCAATTTAGCCGGCGTTCTGTTCGGTTTTTTTTTTTTTTTCAAATTTCTTGCTAAATTTAAATGCTTAAGATGAAAATTCATAAGAAATGTCAGTTGTATGCCAAGGTTCTGCTGTATAACCTTATTTTAGAGGTGTTAAACTTCCATGTATTGAGCAAAACACAACATGTAGATGTTTGATTTTCAAGTGAAAGCTATCACGTTTTAACTTCTTCCTGTCATCTGTGAAGCGAATATACTTCCTAAACGTCCTGTGTGGTTCAAATGTTTTCAAACCATTTTTGGAGAATGCTGAAGCCAAGAAAAGGATATTCGCACTCTTTTTGTCATTTGTGTTGTTTAAAGTTACAATACATTCTGCGAATCAGGACATTATGTGTTTTTGATCTTGTTCGAACACCCTGTATGTACTTTACAAAACAATTAGGGATCCTGTGGCATAAGCGCTGTGGCGAAGCAGAGAAAAAATGTTACAGAACCTAAAAAGTGATTTGTTTACAAGAGATAAGAGATACACACACGGTGTGAGGGAAGCTGTTGGTTTAATGGTGTATATGTGTACTATGATACGGAGCTGTCATCATGTACCACAGTGAAACTGAATCTCGTAGAGGACGATGCTGATGATGCTGTAAGCAGAAATTTTTGGATTGTTCATAAAGTTTTTCATGATCTTCAACAATCTTTGGAATTTAAATGGTTTTGTGTTCTAGGAAAAGATTCTTACTTGCTACAAAAATTACAAAGCATGAGTTTTATAACATATTTGAACATCATTGATACTAAATTGCAAACTTACATAAGTTTGCATAAACTCAACTGCTGGCTGATTTATCCATTGTGACAAAACTGTTGCAGGTTTTGAAAAATCACACAAAACTCACACACTGATATAAACCAGAACAATTTTGACAAAAATATTTTGAACTTTTTAATGCTTATGAATCAAAGAAAACATAATTTTTTAAAAAGTTGTTAGAATAACACTTCTTCCATACAAAGCTACTACTCAACTTCATCACTGCTCCATCACAGCCGATGCATTTGCAGCATCTTTGAATCTGATGCTCCGATCCCCTGTGACACAGTTGATCATCTCCCACTTAATGAAATAACATTAGAACAATGTTCACTACATAATGATGAGATAACGTTGAGCGAATGCCCCTAATACAAAGCTGAAAAACACTATTCATGCCAAAATGATGATTTGAGCTGGATTCCACTTGGAACTCCCATTGTTGCAGTGAAAGCACTGCGTTCTTACTACTGGACCACTAGGGGGCATAGTGATAATGCTAGGAAATGTACATACATAATAACAAGCACCACAAACACCATTTATTTTTTTGGTCATTAGTCATTTTGCCGCTCCCGTCTGAGCCTTTGAACTTGGCACAGGTTTTTATCTTGATGCAACCCTCCCATTTTTACCCGGGCTTGGGACTGGCACTGCATCAAAAGTGGCTGGGGTTTGGGCATTGGCTGTGGGAATTGAACCCGGGCAGACGAGAGACCTACCACTGTTAGCATCTACCACTACAATGCTATAGTGCGATCAACCTCACAGTAGCTCAGGGGTTGGGGCATTGGACAACTGATCAGAAGGTTCAAACCCCAGCACCACCAAGTTGCCAACACTCGACTGCTCAAATGTACAATGAGATTTTTTTTTTTTTTTTTTTTTTTAAGGTTAAGATTCATGGATAAAGGTGTCTGACAATGTAGGTAAATGTAAAATGAGATACACACGCTGTGTGTGGGAAGCTGTTGGCTCCATCCCAATCTCTGATCATACGTCAATGGTTCCTGGATGAGTTGGATGGATGTTAATCGGCATAGATGCTCCAAATAAAGGTTACATTTTGATTGTTTCGAGGTTGCATTTGTAACATTGTTTTTGGGGTCACTTACCTGACGGTGGACATCATACTATATTATAATGATTACATGCAACATTATGCTTCCTGATGGGAAGCGCTTACAGAAGGAGATGCTAAAACTTCGATGGCGTGGACGCCCGACTGCGATGCAACGCATTCATGTTTCATAGCACGAAACATATTATATACATAAGGTCATGTCTCAGAGCAGGGAGGCACATAACGGTGCAGTGTACTAAGATTAAGAGCCACTACGCGCACACACACATACACGCCTTCGCCATGTTATTAGCCGTGGCTCGAGCAGCCGCGCAAGCGAGCCGAAAGTTTTTCAGGGGTTTATATTGCAGAGGGAGCAGCAGGAAGCCTGAGTGGGTGTGAAATGATTTCTCAGCGCTGCTGGGCATCCGTGGCCTTTTGCTGCTCAGCACAATCTAATATTAGAACATATTACTGTGCGATTTTTTTTTTCTGACATTTAAATGCTATTACGGCGACTGAGGTCCCTTTCTGAAAATGTCCAAGCTCTCACCTGCTCTCTCACAAACATACACACACACAATTAGACACATGTGCATGGCAAGGACGCGGGTATAACAGCGGCGCTTCACTCCTAACACAATGCAGTTCAGCTGCTCAAGGTGGTTTATTGCCGTGACAAATAAAAGCTACATTTGGGTTTTTATTGTTAATTTTTTTTTTTTTTAAGAGACAGGGTGAATGAATATTAAAGAATAATTTTTGAAAATTAAACGGAACTCATAGGTTTTTAGTTACCGCAAAAAAAAGAAATAAACGATTCTTGATATGCAGGTCCTACAGGAGACATAATAAGAAATTGACTTAGTTTCTCTTTAACACACACACACACACACACACACACACACACACACACACACACACACAGCTCTAATAGTCTTAAAATTTCTTTAATTTCTTTAAATAACCATTTAAATTCCCAAAACAGGTACTAGGCGGGTAACTTTCTTGCTCCCCTTTGCACGTCAGCACACTTTCAGCCCTCATTAAAACCGGAATGCAACATCCCAGCTCGTGGAGATGCTGAAATTCCCCAGATCTCAGATCAACCTTCTGTTACACCGAGGATCAGACCTCTACAGCTCGCCTGCCTGAAATAACTCCCTCATGTGATTACCCAACATATTAATACTAGACAGGGGGTCTCTCTCTCTCTCTCTCTCTCTCTCTCTCTCTCTCTCTTTCTCAAACACTCCAAGGTGCCAACAATTCAACATGACGTGACCTTTAGCTCTTTGCGTTACAACAACGTGTCCGCTCACCTTCTGTGATCTCAGATATACAGTATGTTGGTTGGTTGGTTCCATCTACGAGTCGCCAGGCACATCGGGTAATAGAACTCACGTTGTTTGGATTGCCAGCACAGCGTCTGGTTGTATCTGAAGGTGTATCTGAAGGGTGAAGGTGAAGGACCTTGTTCAAGCGTCCAACAGTCCTGGTCAGCAGTCCAGCACCTTAACCACCAAAGCCACTTTTGGTTATCACTCACTTTCACTCACTCTTCGTCTATAAGACATCCTGTATTCTGGGTGGCGGGAGGCCTTTAGCCTATCCCAGGAGACTTAGGGCACGGGACGGGGTACAACCTGGACAGGGTGCAAATCCATTAAAAGGCACACACACACACCCATTCACACACGATAGACAATTTAGGAATCCTAATTAGCCTGTCTTTGGACTGTAGAAGGAAACCGGATTACCCGGAGGAAACCCACCAAGCACGAGGAGGACATGCAGACTCCATGCACACAGAGGCAGGAATCGAACCCGGACCCTGGAGGTGCACGGCGACAGCGCTAACCGCTACACCACCCTTGAGATGTACATGCATGTCTATACAGTACAGTACGGAAATAACTTCACTTGAGCTTAAGAAGATAATTTTTTTTTTTTTTTGCCCAAACCGACCCCTCACTCACTGCAGTTTAAATGTGGGATGTAGAGTATGAGGAAAGAAGAAGACGAGATAGAGAGGAGGAAGGACGGAAATGGATCATGGGTTTGTCTGGATCTAAGCCAGCTGATGTCACAGTGTGTTCTGGTGACTCGAACTATTTCTGCTTCAAAAAAAAAAAAAAAAACGTGAGGTGTTTCCACTCGGTGCGCAAAGCTGGTGTAACCTATTGCTATACCTGTGTGTGTGTGTGTGTGAGAGAGAGAGAGAGAGAGAGAGACAGTCCTACTTGTTTTCCCTGTTCACTTTTGGTTAGATTTGTTGCTCTTCAAGAAATAAAAAAAACCTCTGCTGCAATCAAGTAGGCACACACACACACACACGCACGCACACACACACACACACACACAAAATCACTAACCTTCACTTCTAATGAGGAACGCTCTAAACACTCTAAACACTAAGCATGAAGTCTGACACTCATGTCTATTCTCATGTCTCCTTTCAGAAATGTTACCCAATTTAAGTGAATTTTCAAACTGTAGCATAATTAGGACGAAATGAGACACAACAACAGCTGTAATGTCTGGCTGATGTTTGTGCTCGTACAGAAATGCGCACTCAACCTTGCATCCTTATCCGTTATGATACAGTAGACGAGATGACGAGACTATGTGGAATGGAAGAACAGTGGAACATCCATCGCCTGTTTGAACTTGAATTGAACCCGGACCTTGGAGGTGCAAGGCAACAGTGTGCCAACCACTACACAACTACACCACAATATTGCAAAGTGTCAAGTGTCAACCAGTCACGTTTCGAACTGGCGCTAAATTAAGATTCCCCTAGTAAGGAACAAGTGAGCCTGAACACATATACAGGATACAGTGTATATACATCAGTACTGTATATTTTGGCGCATACTGTAGTCACACACATACTGTATGCACACACACACACACACACACACACACACATATATTCACATGTCGGTTTTTGCATTTTCACATGTACCATTAAGTTATTTTAGGATCGGGCACTAAAAGAGATCCTATAAAACTTACAGAAAGGCCCAGAGTTCGTCATGCAAAGTTGCGCGATTGAGCCTCTAATACTTTGGACTCGCTCACTGCTAGACATTTCAGCATACAGAGATATGACATAACACGTTGCTGATCTTTGACAGGAATATGTTCCAGCAGCTGGGATTAAAATAAGGATGAGGGGAAAAAAATAGAGCTATGGATATAGCGTGGGCGGGATACACAGAACTGTGTGAATTAACATGTATCCGATATACAGTACGGTACAGTACGGTACAGTACAGGACGCTACGGACGTGCAGGTCTCTAGTAAGTTGCAAAAAGCCGATGCATCGACTCTGCAAATACGACACCTGCTTTTTTTTTCTTTTTTTTTTACCTTCCTCAGAAGGTTCACGCTACCGATGTGTCTAGGCTGAAAAAAATGTTGCTCTGTTTAATCCACTCTCATCATCCTGAAGTATAGGGGCGTATTAAACCGCAGTCAGCAAACAGGTCCACGGGAGACATAGTCTCAGACGGGGGGACGCAAGAGAGAGAAAAGTCTGCCTAACAGCTAACAAGTAATGAAAGACTGAAATAATCTCATCTACAATCTTCTCCGCTGATACACTTCCCGAAATCTTCATTTGCTTGCATCCGATGTCATTTTTAAGCTGCGAAATCTCATTTGCAAATAAATGATTTCGCGAAATAGCAGGGAAAAGGTTTTCTGGCTTTCTCTATCTTCAAGCTGGTTGATAAGGAAATCGGTGCTACTGCAAGCCGAAGATGTAATACGAGTTCTTATTGAAGTTTATGCACAATTTATGCACATTGTTAACATGTTTTTATTTCGATAGAAAGAATAACAATAACAAATAACAATATACAGAAATGCCGTGACAGTATTTTTTTTTTTCTAGTAGGAAACTTTTTTTTATGTTTATTTAACATTTATGGAAGGAGGGTCCAGTTTTAGTGTTTTATAACAGTTAGAGATAAAGATGTAACTTTATTGTTTTTCTACTTCATTTAACATTAGAAGGAAAACAAGAAAAAATAAAAAGCCTTACTGATATAATATAATATAATATAATATAATATAATATAATATAATATAATATACATTCAACAGATGGTGTTGTACATTTTCAAAAACGCACTGATGAGTGTGCAATTAAATTCCATCTGATTCACATCTCACTCACTCACTCACTCATCATCTATAGCGCCTAATCCTGTATTCAGGGTCACGGGGGGCCTGGAGCCTATCCCAGGAGACTTAGGGCACGAGGCAGGGTACACCCTGGACCGGGTGCCAATCCATCACAGGGCACAGACACACACACATACACTCACTCATTCACACACTACGGGCAATTTGGGAAAGCCAATCAGCCTAACCTACATGTCTTTAGATTGTGGGAGGAAACCGGAGTACCCGGAGGAAACCCACCAAGCACGGGGAGAACATGCAAACTCCATGCACAGAGCCGGGAATCGAACCCGGACCCTGGCGGTGCAAGGCGACAGTGCTAACCACTACACCACCGTGCCGCCCTGATTCACATCCAATAATAATCATTACTATTGTTTTTATTATAATGTAAAAATTAATAACAAGAACAACACTAATTATACCACTAATAATACTAATAATAGTAGCAGTAGTTTTTATCTATTTTTATCAATATTCTTTATTATTATTATTGTTATTATTATTATTATTATTATTATTATTATTATTATTATAAAGCTTTGATTTTAAAGCTTGGAATTTAATTTGAAATGTAAATTTAAAACTCGTGTTTTAAAAAATGTACAGCACCATCTGTTGGATTTGGGTATTTGCAAAAAATTTTACATGCTGCCGTGAAGTGCACGAAATGAGGGCGTGAGATCACATTTATTAGGTCGGTTTCAATTGCACACTCATAAGCACATATTTTTAAAAAATGTACAGCGCCACCTATTGAATTTTGAGATGCACTAATGATTTTTTTCAAAGTCGATTTTTTAATGATATAAGGGTGTTTTCCATCTAAATTTCTAAGTAGCATATCTTCTCAATGTATAGACACGCCTTTATTATATGTATAGATTATTATTACTATTATTATTATTATTATTATTATTATTATTATTAGATTAAATATTTGAAAGGATTTCATTTAATTGATGGAAACTTTAAAGCAAGGTTATGTTGCTGCATAAGAGCATCTGGCAAATGCTGTAAATGTTTTTTTTTCTTTTTGCATAATAATAATAATAATAATAATAATAATAATAATAATAATAATAATAATAATAATAACAATAATAATAATAATAATAATAATAATAATACACAACAATAATAATAGAAACTACTGTGTAGGGGTAGCTCAGTGGTTAAGGTGTTGGAAGGTCCCAGGTTCAAACCCCAGCACCACCATGTTGCCACCGTCTGGCCCTTAAGCAGGGCCCTTAACCCTCAACTGCTCAAATGAAAAGATCAGATAAAATGCAAGTTGCTTTGGATAAATAGATTACATCTGCCAAATATCATAAATGTAAATTTTTTACAGGTAATTTACAATAACAGTAATTAATATGGTATATATATGTTAGAGACAAATCATCTTTGGGGCCGTATCACATCACCCCATCATATTTTCCTACAGCATATGCCATTGTAACATGGGTTTCTCTAATTGTTTTATTCCTTATATATACAGTAGAGGAGGGCATATAACATATATTATTCAATCATTGATTTCAATGAAATATTTTTTATTTAGTGCTTTTAACAATGGACAAAATCAAAGGAAAATTAGAGAAAGAATTTTTGTTTTGTTGTTTTTTACATAAAGAGTTTACTGATCATGTGCCACAACACGACACCAGGTGGTCATTGCGTTCAGGGTAAAACTTGTTTTACAGCAAGAAAAAGTCTGACACATGGATGGAAGTGTTACCTATGGCAGTAACCAGAAGGTTGTGGGGTCAAATCCCAGGACTGCCCAAAATTTCACTTAGTAATTAGGCTCAATCTGCCAAATGGCCAAGTATAATGTTAATTAATAATAAATAAATAAATTAAAGTTTTAAAAAAGGCTGAAAAGAAAATCTAAAAAAACTTTAAGGCTGTGATTTTTATGTAATACTTTGTCACGCGTCTTTATTTTTCTCTAGTCTCTCTGAAACCTTTTAAAAGTTGGAATGTCTTTTGCTTGGAATTTACTTTGTGACCTTCTTAACGCTCTCTGTTATTTTATCAACAGCCAATTTAAGCGAATAAATATTTTAGGTGTCAGTTAAACAATTGAGCAATTGAATGTTTAATTATTGAGTCGTGGGTGTTTGCTCAGAGAAACGAGCTCAGACATTTTTTGGATTCTGTGCAAAATTAAACAAATCTCTCCTTACTGGTGCAAACATATTAACTGTGAGGCTTTCTGATGAATTCTAATGAATTTGTACTTTAAACCCCATCAGCATCCAAACACGGGGGTGAAGGATTTAGCTGAAGAAGCTTTTGTTTCGCGTTACATTCAAGCTAGGATGGTGGCATGGGTTCCAGGGTGCTATTCCTGACTCGGGTCTGTTTGCATCTCCCCCTGGGTCCCCATGATGGGTTCTTAAGTCTCCTGGGATACGCTCCAGGCCCCCTGTGACTCTGTATACAGGATGAAGCGGTATGGAAAATGAATGATTGAATGACTCTGGGATGGATGTTGTGAAGAAAATCTATACATGCCGATGACTACGGAGGAACTGAATCGACACAGGGTTTTTTTTTTCCTTTTGGACCAATCAAACGGTGAGCGAGATTTGTAACAAAGAAAATGTCCCAAAGTTTTAAAGTGGAAAAAAGCCATGCTTCCAACAGGAGCGAAATAAAAACAAGCCAGTCGTTTTCTGAATTCTTCAAGATGTGCGTGAATGATGTTGGATCAAAGGACAGCATCAGGTCTTTATTTTTGGCCATCGGAATCGTCTCACAGACAGACAGACAGACAGACAGACAGACAGACAGATAGACAGACAAATAGACAGACAGATAGGTAGATAGATAATATTAATTATTAATCCCAAAACATAATTGTATTGTATCGTTATCAGGATGTAGAAATGATAACAAAAAAAAATTAATTATCATTTTTTTAAATGTCTTCTATATAGCTGGTAAAGAGCTGGTTCAATCCCCGGGTGATGCTGTAGCCTCTCGCAGCCGAGGGCCTAGAGAGAGCTGATTGGTCGAGCTCTCTCAGAGGGGAGGGATGAGAGGTACTTAGTGGTCTCACATGAATTACAGCTCTACGGCCAATCAGGGGCGTCTGTGAGCTCATATATATATATATATATATATATATATATATATATATATATATATATATTTTTTTTTTTTTTCTCTATATTTTTTTACTCTTTTTTACTCTCAGAGGACAGCGCTATCCGCTCCTTCCGCTCGACAGCGCTATCCGCTCCTTCCGCTATATATATATATACATATATATATATATATATATATATATATATATATATATATATATATATAAATATAGAGTATATATATATATATAAT
>JAAGKR010004080.1:0-7500 GCA_011419295.1 Clarias macrocephalus
CTCAGGAACAAGTCTAGGAGTGTTCGCTGACAATACATTGGACAGAATAAAGTGCTCAATATTGAAATGAATATATGATCCAAGATTTGAGTTGAAGGCATTTTGCACTTTTTCCCCTCATCAAATGTTTGTCATACACCATCACTGGTTGAATCTGGTTTATTTGTACACCAAAGCAACCTGAATGCCAAAACGGACTAAGAGCGCTAAAATCAGATCCATTTCTTAGAGGACTATTTATGCCTATTTTGTTCAATAAAACAATATCTATACTGATCTTTTTAGTCTGGGAGAGGAAAGCATTGATTTATATTTTGAGGTACATAACTGTCTAGACCTCAGCTAGTCTGGAGGATTCTCTTACTGGACGTCATGTAATTTTGCTCTAGAGAGTGAAATTCCAGGAGATCAATAATTTTGGAAATACTCAAAATACTCAGGCACAGACAACCATGCCACAGTCAGTGGGATTAAACATATTAGCATATTAGTTGTGTTGATATTTAATTTTAAATGTATTTAAAAGAGGTAGAACTGAGCAGTGTTCAATGGTAGTGATCGTATTTTACAGCAGTACTTATACAACAATTACGATATATATATAAAGCATTTATAAGCAACATTTTGTTTTTTCACATCCAAAATCTGCGATTTTTCACAATTTGCGGTTGCTCTAAGAACGTGACCCTCGCGAATTTCGTGGGTCGACTGTACTATATAAATACAAGAGAAGTAACAATATTTTACTATTTAATAAAAGTACTTGTATGAAGTAAAACTAATAGTCTTTTTTTTTAAAACATTGTATATTAATATTGAAGACACTAAATTATGTCATCAAAAAATGTGTTAAATAACCCTAGTCTTATTAAACTAAGTAAAAGAAAAGTCAATTCATTTTGCATTATTCAGTAACAGCAAATATATTTTAAATAAATAAATAGTAATTAATAAACAAATAATAGATACTTAACTAATCAACTTTTTAAATAATAAAAGTAGTACCATTTTTATACCCAAATTGTTACTACTACAACAAAAACTATTACTGTTAATCAGCAGTAGTAGTGGTTAGTAGTAGCAGTACTAGATGGGTGCTAGTAGTAGTATTCAACAGCAGGAGTAATAACAGCATTTAGCAGTCTGTAGAAGTTGCTGTGGTACTGAATAGTAGTAACAGGAACATTCTCCAGTAATACCAGCCGGTATTGGCACCTCAGGAATCATCTGCGTGTGACTAATGAAATCCTGGTTGTGGAAAAAAGTGAGCAATAAATAAATAAATCACATCCTCCAGTGCAGCGTCTGTAAATTTGCTTCTGCTCTGAACTCTACTAATGTATCTCATTTTCATAAATTTAGCTAACTCACCATAATGTGTTGTACAATTTATGTGATTAACAGGTCGAGTCTCCCAGCGCCGTGTCTCACTTTAGTCATTATCAAATAATGACTCACCACATTTACACACAGACTGATGTGTTTGTCTCGACGTCGCCCGAATACAGCTGCGAGAGAAACTTCTCGGGCTTATTATTACCGAGTACTGAACACTGAAATGTTGAATTTAATTCTTTTGACTGTATAGTACAAAAAGTTAGAGAAGGTCCTTGTACTGATCTTTAGCTTTCCTTCTCATTTCAGCTCTGAGGGTTTTTTTTCCCCCCTTCATCCCACAGTCTCCGGCTTGCTTTTTGAGGATTATGTTTATATATTGGAAATTTGAGTTCCCTTGTGACAGTGTCCGTTGATAAAGGGCTATATTATACAATTCCATTCAAGAAAGGAACCTTTCTTGTATGTACAAATACATATTTGCGATCTATTGTATAAACCTATTATACTAAAGAATACACGCCCTCCATGATTCATGAAGCATTTTCTTCCATTTTGAAGTCTTTCTATTCCAACACTCTCATTAGCGAGATTAGAAGAGCATTAGAATTCCAGTCGCCGCTTCCTAGAGCGGCCGGCGCAAGTCGAGTCATTTGAGAGACACACGCATGCCAAAACAAAAATGCGTGATTATGGCCGTAATTAATGAATTTCGAGAGCTGCACTTTTCAAAAGGACATCCAGCAGGCTTTGGGTGAATAGCCTGAGGAGAGAGAGAGAGAGAGAGAGAGAGAGAGAGAGAGAGAGAGAGAGGGAGATGGAGGAGTGCGGGCCTTCGAGTGCTCCAAGACGGAAAGAAATTTACCACACACTGCTGCAATTATTTAACTCTGCAGGGAACTCTCACGAGTCTTACGAGTGTGATGCGGACTAAAGTCATTTACAATACATCATTTAGACTAAAACATAATAATGTGTTTAGCTGCCATGTGTCTGCTGTTTACACACACCAACGGAGTGGCAATTTAGCTTCTTTTTTTTTTCCAACCACGGATCTTAGTAGCACTGACATGCGAGGAAAAGGCATCACCGGTTACTACGACTAAACTTGTCAGAATGGATCATTTGCAACGTCCTTGGGTTTTTTTTTTGTTTTTGTTTTTTTCCCCACTCTCTTGCTCGTTCTCAGTTCATTTTGTTCTGCTCCTCAGACCACGAGAGCGAGCGCACGCACAAAATAGAAGTTCAGGTGTGTCTTTTCCAGTGACATTCTCACAAACGTCTCTGTTCCATCGATGCATCAGTGTGAAAGACCGAGACGTCGCATCGAGCCTATGAGTCATGAAATGTCAAGCGATTGAAGGGGAAAAAAAAAAACATGACTGAACTGTGCACAAAAAGAAGAGAGTCAACACGACTCCTCCAAACTGTGCTTAAATGAAAGTGCTATAAGGAGCCTGACTGAGTCAGAGTGCGTTAATGATGGAATAAAGCTTTAGGCCTGCAGTTCAAAGTATCTCTTAAACCTCCTACTCGCTCAATTTCTGTTGTGTTTACAAATATATTTATGTTCTCAGTTCATTAGGCACAATATAAGGCTGGAATCCGTCACCTCGGGTTTCACAGACATCTGGATCAGAAATAATCAGGCACACGAATCAAAAGTATGCGGTAAAAGATATTAAAAAAATTTGTTCCGAAGCAATTTTAAAAAGACTCAAAGTTTTTATTAATTTATAATAAAAAAAACTGTTAAAATCCTCCTTTAAATGTCCTGTATATGACTGTTTCTTTTTCATACCTCAATCTCCCTTTGTGTTACTCCTTTTCTAAACATGTTATTTCAGTGTCTATGTAAATGAGCTTCACCTCTGTAGAGAAGTGTGGAGCTGATCAACAATAGGAAAGAGGGGCCCTTTTTTGTTATACAATACATGAAAAATCTCTTTTTGTCATGGTTTTTGTTTGTACTCGCACATTATAGAGACACATCTGAATGTTTATAATGAGAAAAAAAACATGAATTTTGCATAATAGGTCACCTTAAAAAATGTACCAAATAATTTTTGATTGTAAAATTGCTAAATTATAATAAAAATAGTAGGGATAAAAAAAAGAATACAAATGATTGTAAATGAACTTATGATGATCCTTAGTATATGGCTGGGACAAGTATCAAAAGTTTAAGCTAGCCTGGTAGATATTATAAAATACAGGGCGAATCTTGAGAAGAGAACCAGAGTGATGTAGCTGAGGTTGAGGAACCTTCAGCGCCAGAATTCACCAAGCGGACTTGAGGAAGTACCGCGGGTTTAAGCTACACCCAGCGAGTGTTTAATTCGAACACAGATACAGATTTTCGAGCCAAGGCACCAATCTCAGCTTCCTGAAAAGGGGAAAACCTTCAGCCGTCTTTTAAATGACCGAACAGGGCGCAGTTAGGAGGACGAGAAGGACGCGGGAGGAGACCTAGAAAGAGCATTGATCACGTTTTTCTCTCATCCTTCCACCCAGAAGTGTCATGTCTCCTGTTCGTGCTGAAAGGTCAATGCTCATCATGCCTCTCTCCCTCTCAGGAGGGGAAACGGAGGAAGACAGATTGAACCTGGACGAGAAGCAGAATGAGAGAAATGAGAGAGGCAGTGAAAGGGAGAGGGAAAGATAACAAGATCCCGGCTAAGTACTGGATGAACAGGAGGTTATCGATGCGTGAACGTGTCCGCCGTGTCCGTGGCTCATTCTCACCTGAGACAGGATTTCATTAAGCTTTTTCCTTTTAAACCGGAGATCATCAGTACATCTGGTGGAGCCCATTTTGCTGCCTTATTAAACAAAAATAATTAGTGTAAACCTTATTAAACCCTGGTCCTGTTGAAGGCATAAGAAACTACTGCACTGATGAATTTAGGGTTCTGACGGGTCAGATTTTTTTTTTTTAGTTTTTTTTTTATAACATCAGCTCTTACAATAGCGCAACAACAAATCACATGTTTACCATTGCCGTTTCTGTAGCAACAACAAAGAAAAATACAGACTTCACAACGTTGCAACATTTGTGAAAAGAAATAAACCTTTTTTTTTTTTCATTATTAAGAGGAAATTTTTCTTTTCAGTTTCTCTATAGCACGGCATTTTAATTTTCTCCAAATAATTTCAAGACATTTACAAGAGAACCAAATAACAGACGCTGTTCCATAACTTTACAAAACATACAATTCATGAATTTGTATGTAAAGTATGGATGTAATGGTGCATCAGGACAAAGATTTTTTGTTTTGTTTTGTTTTTTGCCCAAAAGCACTATACAAATAAAACTAAATTTAGCTGAAATTGCATTGCTTTACCTACGCAAAAATCTGAAATTGATTGATTCGTAGCCCGCACGGTTCCCAAGTTATAAGCTTTTATACAGTCTGTAGTCTTTAGCCTGGGAAGGCGACTGTGCTGATTCTAAACTGGACGACTTGGCAACTGTTCATGCTACAGCTTTGGTTATTTGATTATTGGATTTCGAAGGAGGAGGCTTTAAGTACGCTTCCTGTGAAGTTTGTCTTGTATACTCTAAAAATGTTGTCACAGAAGCTATTTTAAGAAAAATGTTGTTTCTAGGGAAATCTTTACATGGAGAAGTCTTTTGCATTTCTACGAGAATAATCGGTTTTGAGTCAGGTCCCTGTGCAAGTTTGACCAACCGCCTCCATTTTTTATTTTTTTTGGTAGAAGACCTGGCTGAACTTTTGTACTTTTGTGTGGGTGAGGGCACAAATGAGGGAGAATCTGTGAGAGAGAAATAGAGAGTAGTTTTTTTTTTTTTTTTTTTTTTTTGCTGAGTCACTGTCTCAACACTTGAAATCCCCATGTATTTTAATAGAGGCTTTATTTTGAGCAGTTTTGGAAGAGCTTTTTGTTTTTGGATTGAAATGATTCCTTTCAACATAATCGCAATTTTGAAGTTGTTCCACCTGATCAGACGTTTCGTTATCAGACCAAACATGAGCGCACTATGATCGTGGGAAAAAGGGTTTTGTTGCAGGACCACCTTCATTATAATCTAAAAATGGTGTGCTTTCATCCCCTCCAGAAGATTTTTATTTTTTTTTTCAATTGCACCTGGCCATACGAGCTTTAATTTAAACTTTTTTGGGAAAATTTGTGGAGGATATGGTTGTCTGGTTAAAATCTTTAGAACAGGAAAGCCGTCCACATCTGATTCCCCAAGATGATATTAGAAAGCGATTTCTGGCGGGGGGGTCGGTGTGTGGTAGGGATGATTGGGCTATATGACACACTTTAACTGCCAAAGTTTTGAGGATAAAAAATAAAATAAAAAAGTGTGATAACATTATTGCCACTCAATTGGGGGGGGCGGCATTTTCTACTATGAGTAAAATTGCCATAAAACACTAATTAGAGAAATGTAACTTAAGTTAGAACGTGAATGGAAAAAGCCTCTTTTACTTAAAGGTCTCGTGTTTGTGGCATTTCGCTTCACCTGGAACCGCCGTTATCTTCCTCCCACAGTGATACCGGCTCCACTACAGCCTCCTTTATCATAATCCATTTCGTCACCGACATGAGATCAGTTTTAGTCTTTCTCTGGGTGTATACGACACTATACGTGCTGATCTACTGTACATACAGTTTGAGGCAGCTGGTGCTTAATCATCATCATCAGAAGCGTACCAAGCCTGCCAAGCTGTCTCTGTCGTTTACATAAAAAAAAAAAAAAGAGGAGGAGAAGAGCAATACGAGAAAAGTAATACAACTGACTAAATGGAACAAAAAAAGCTCATTTCCCCCTATGAGAATTCTAATAGAGAGATTATATTAAGAGCCATCAGTGACAGATGAGTGTAAACAGTGAGATTTGTAGGAATTGAAACACACGCACAAAAAAAAAAACAAAAAAACAATTCAACTTGTTCTTCTTTTGATAATACTTTAGTATTTAATGCGTGGCAGATGCTGCATAACGTCAAGCATATAAAACAATGTTGTTCTTCTACTGTAGTCTGTCTACGGTTTTATTTTATTTTTAATGTATATAGTTCTTTAAATTGCACGGTTTTAGAAGTTGCACTGCTAATTTTGTTGTACATTGTTGTATGATTGAAATAAAAATGACTTCTTTTCAGCACCGTGTCGTTCTTTAGCAGAGTATCGGACAATATAGAAACTCATCTGATATGAAAATGACATTTATTTATTTACTTATGGTAGCAGCCACCCCTTCCGAGTCACCTCTATTTTCCCTGGAGTATCTCCCTGATAGACGATCAATGGCGTCTGTAATTAAACTGCAATCATCGGTGTGTGTTTCGCGGTGTAAAATGGCTAATAAATCACTTCATGACATGCTGTTGCAGGCAAATAATAAATTTTTTGGTGAGTGGTCACAGTAAAGTTCTCCTCTTTGCCTCACGCCACCCCGTACAGCATTCCTGACCTTTAAATACTTTTATCCATGCCTTTTATCCCGCTTTGCTGTGTGTGTGTTTTAATGGATTGCCAACGGAACCACATTTCCATGACTTCATACTCAATCCATTAGTTACACGTCATCAGCACGAAATGAAAAATAAAACCTCTGCTCAACCTGAGAGGGGTCAAAGATGACTCCATGTGGTTTTTGAGTCCCTTCCTACGCACTTCACATGTGTGAGGTGTGTGTGTGTGTACGTGTATGTGTGTGTTGCTGGGTAACTCCTCGTCTTGGCTGATGGAGTGATGACAAACCCATTTACTCATTCTCTGCCTCCACAGCCACTCTCCTCCCTTCATTTCCTTCCACTGCTCTCCTGAACGAACACACACACACACACACACACACACACATACTCCATTTCTCCAGAGATGAATGTAATAAAACACAGAAAGAGATGAGGAACTGCAGGACCGAGAGAGGAAAAGAGAAACCCTGCGACGTTTATTCATCATTTAATGTTCTAGACACGGGGAGGCCTCTTAAACACTTTTGAGAGAACGAGAGAGAGAGAGAGAGAGAGAGAGAGAGAGAGAGAGAAATATCAGACACATAGATAGACAGATACTGTAGATAGACACAGACAGATAGATAGAAAGAAGGATAGGGAGAAAGATAGTTCAAGAGCGATATAGATAGATAGATAGACAGATAGACAAACAGATAAATAGATGGATAGACTG
>JAAGKR010004080.1:12500-65935 GCA_011419295.1 Clarias macrocephalus
GCATTGATGGTTGTTTACGGGTTTTTTTTTTACTATAAAAAATAATAATAATAGAATACTGTATAGGGTGCATATTATACCGTCATCTCACAAAATTATATTTATTCATTCATGCATTCATCTTCTATACCGGTTTATTTTGTATACAGGGTCAGGAGGGGGCCTGGAGTGACGTGTATTTAAATATCCCTTGTTAAATAAACAGTAGAAGTTTATGATACACTTTTCACATCAAATATGGTTTAAACACCAATACGTTTCCATATCCATCTTTTACCAAGCCCTTGTACTTTTCTCACAAACTAGATGTTTTGTTGATGCTCATATGCAGCTCAAGTCATTTATCAGCTTATGCTTACTTGAACAAAGCAATAAGTTTAAGTATTACATATTGAACCGAGCTATAAAAAGATTAGTGGAACGCTATCACAAAAAAATAGCCTGATGCACAGCACTATATATACATTTTTACAAATCATTTATTATCTGTTGTTACAATACTACATAACACACTCTCCAAACCTGATTCCTGTCCAAACTCTTTCACACTCCTCCAGTCACTACATCACAATTCAAATTTTTATTCTCAGTCCCTGGTAATTTCTTTCGATGCACTAAATGTTTACGCAATTTGATGAACTTTGTCAACTGTAGTTTGCACAATAATTACTACAATTATCACCTAAAAGAGGAACATCGAGGCCATTAGAGAGAACAGTGGGTGACAAAAGGAAGAACCCCCTCGGCACTGAGAGAAAGCACTTTTCTTTTACTGGCAGCATTCTATTACACCTGAAGTACCAGCCGCCTCGTTAATTGCACGCTTTTCACGCAGCGCTGGGATAAAGTGCAGTTAGCGCGAGAATTACCTTGGCCTGGGGTGTTCTTTCGTAAGTAAAAAAAAAAAGAAGCAATTAAAAGAAAAGTAATGAACTGATGGGCAGCAACAGGACGTACAGGAAGAGAATAGCAGCTAAGACACCACCTCAAAAAAAATACTTAATTCTTAGAAGGCGGATTTATTTTAAAAAAATATATTTTCACTATATTTCTTGGAATCTTTATTATAATATATATTTTTTTATTATAATCCATTTGTCTGTTTCATCATTTTATTATTTATTATGAAAAACTTTCATAGAACAGCAATAATTATTGCGCATTTCTATATATTTTGCCAATGTTTGCATTTTCAGACGAGTGAAAATCGTTAAAGAAAATAAAAATCAGAGATGAAACCAAGTCTGTATTCAGGTTTCAGGTTTTTGTACAGTTCTATAAAAAAACTAAGCTTTATAAGTTTTAAGCTTCTTATAAGCTTCTCTTTTGCATGCAAATCCTGGCAGCTCCTGTTTTTTTTTTTTTTTTTTTGGACTGAAAAGTGGTCAATTATATAATATGCTGCTTTCTTTTCTGGCATACAAATATTTTTCTGTAACTTCTAACTTTTGTGAGGGAATATTGATGTTTGGACATAGGAAATGTCTTTGTGCTAACTCATTAATAAAGCATAATTATAAAAAATAAAAAAACACCACAGGAAAGATGTGTGATAGAAAACAGGGTGCTTAAGACATTTTACTAGTTGTAGAATTTAACATTTTGAACTTAAAAAAAAAAAAAAAACCTTATGTTCATCAGTAACGCTTTCTAAATGAGCACACACTTTTTCCTGCTGTGGGTATTGGTGTGTTTTCCAGTGAGTAACATAGCAAAATTTCATTTTGTGGACATCAATGTTCCTTTTGCATTATGTTTACTTAATCGTAATGTAAAAGCTCAGAAATAAGTTAGTTTTTTTGTTTTATATCATAAAGTTACCATTATTTCTAAAAGTTTCAGAGAAAAACTTTAATTGAAAAAGTTTAACATTTGCTTAAGTAAAGCTAATTGTTTAAACAAACATTAATTTATCATGATGTCAGGACAGATTACTGGCATCCAAGCCCTGAGGGCTCGAGAGGACAGCTTGAGTGTGAAGAAGGGAATTAGTTAATAAGTCAGTGAAATGAGCATTGTAATGATTGTGCTCGTGTTTAATCTAAGAGCTCTGGGACAGCAGATGTGGGAGAAGACGACAGCGGTGGGTAGGACGGCGGAGCTGATAAAAGCAGCAGGGTCCCCCAGAGGAGGCGAGCCCACACAGGGCTAACGAGGCCTTCGCCCCCCACTGCGACGACAGCTCACACTGCTTAATAACTCCAGAGCAGGGAGGCCCCGCACTCGGTACAGCTGTTACTGGAACACAATACGACGGTATCTGCGTTAAACATGTGGAAACCGGAGGAGGGGCCACTAATTTGCGCTGATGTGTATGTTATGTCATTGTACGTCTGTAAATGGGTTTCCTCACTAAATGGCCTTTATTTCTTCTCACTACAGACTTCCATCACCTTGACAGAAATGAACGAGGGTTTAAGTTTTTAGGACATGATTTTTTTTTTTTTTTTTTTACATATTTTATTATTATACATAGTTCAACATTTTTATAAAAGTAAGTTCTGAATACAAACTAACAACATGACATGTTTTGAATAAAAAAGCATTTTAAACTGAAAATGTTTTTATAGATTAAATTTTTTAAAACAAGAATATTTTGCAAATCTTTGAAGACTTATTGTATTTTTATTAGAAATTTAACAACTTTTTTTTGTTTTTTTTTTTTGTTTTTTTTTTTTAAAGGTTTAAAAAATATATTTGTCAAACCCATTCTGAAATGTTAAAAATTTTTAGGTGCCATTACAAAAAATTATATATTTCAACAAAAATCTTGTCATCAAAAAAGATATTTAAATTGAAATATATAAAAATCAACCAATATGCAGATATTTATTGATTATGTATTAAACTATATGTATATGTATTTATATGTAATTTTCAATAAGAATATTCTATATACATTTCTATACTGGCCGATTTATATTGAATATTTTCAATAAAAAAGAAATTTTAAAGATAAGAATGTAATATTTTTTTAATATAAAAACATGAATAATTCTAGCAAAGTGAAAATAAATATATATTTTTTATTTGACATTTCTTTATTAAAAATCTTAAGACTTGTTAGGAATTTTTATATTTAAACAATAATTTGATTGCTTTTAATCAGAAATCTGAAGACAATTTTGATAAGATTTTTTGTGTGTGTGTGTGTGTGTGTGTGTGTGTGTGTGTGTGTGTGTGTGTGTGTGTGTGTGTGTGTGTGTGTGTGTGTGTGTGTGTGTGTGTGTGTGTATGTGTGTGTCAAAAGCTCTGGTGTCGGAAACAACATAACCTTTTACATATTTGTGTCATTGTGGTTTATGCTGAAAACATCATTTATGTGTGGTACGGCTCAAAAACCTGTCATCCATTTCGAGTTTGTAATACCAGTGTCAAAAAAACAGGAAAAAATATATATATATCTAAAACAGAGAACACTATGGCAGTACTGTGCAGCGTCTTGGACCCGTGGCAATCACGTGAAAATCTAATGTCAGGATTATCGTTACTCAAAGATGGCTTTTTGCATGAGTGGACAAGCAAATGTAACGTGAATAAGAAAATACTTTTAGATTGACCAGTGCAAGTCTGAACAAGGCTTCAAACTCATTCAGCTAGAAAATCAATCATCTACATCACATGACAAGACATAACTGTGTACTTAACATAAGCCAATAAAGGCAGAATAAAGGTCTAATAGTCGATTTCTTTCCTTTAAGTTAAGAAGCTAAAGATAGTCTGGTAATGTTCGCAGGCCCAGAGCTATATACGGTAAATAACGAGAAAATGTCAAAAGTGTTGAAATAGCACGGCTGAAAAAACAGGTGTACTGTATACAAGCCGTCACTTCTATAAAACATGAAAATAATAATCGGGCTGTGAAAAGCCCATCTGTCTGAGTGCTTTAAGACCCTGAAGTGTGGGAAGTGATAAATTTGTTATTATGGCTGGTACGGCTGGTACATTATTTTTTCCCTTCTTTGTTTCCGAGTTGTTTTTGTCATTGTTGCTGATGGTGGTTGCGGTGTTCTTACTGCTAGATGCTGCGGGAGTGCTGAACTGGGATGTCTCGGTGATTTTCCGTGGAGTGGACAGACTGCTGACTTCCAAAATAGACGAGTCTTTTGAAACAGATCTGGGGGGGGTAAAAAAAAAATGCAAGGTCAAATTAGGAAATTATATTGCAAGTACAGCAACCTTGGACAGGTGACCTGTTTATGTTCATACAGTACAGTTATTTTCTAATTAAAGCACAATTTTACACTACATCAATTTGTCAAAATACAATTTTTTATCTGTTCAGAGTTACTTTTGAATTCGGGGTCACAGCTAGTTTCTAAATAAAAAGAAACTACGCTTGTCACGTAAACACCTTAGTCCTGAAGACGGCTGACACTGGAGACTCTTTACACGGACAAATAAATGAGAAAACTACCAAAAACATCTCTGACCAATAAGAACTCACTTGCACATTATAAACATATAAGTTATAAAATTGTTACCCAAAAGTTTGGCTCTATGTGTATCAAAACTAAGCGCTAAGTACGTCGTGCTAATGAACTGAAACACGATTCGGAGCGAGATAATGGCTTCAGAGAACTCCGTGATCAGATTTACACTTAGCCCACAACATGACTGCATAGTGACAACACTCCCACTCCATAAACCCTCAGTTACTCCGATGCCTTTATTAAACCTGTCACACGCCATCACCAATATCCTGAAGCGGCACTGCACACACTCCTCTGTGGCTTAGCTATGGAGTTCAGTTACTTTTTTTTTTTAACCCAGCATCCCTCATGCTGTTCTGTTCTGTCAACCATTTAAAGGATAAATGTTCAGAAATATGACCGCACTGCTCGGCTTCGGTTCGACTGATGAGGTTCAGCTGAGGACCCGAGTTTTAGACCGGAGTAAATCTCGTCCTGTACGAGATTAACGAGGAACAAAACGTCTGCCGGATACAGTCGTACTGCAAAGTTCTTGCTAAAGTAAAAATCTTCTGCAGGAAAAATAAAGCCTTTTTTTCTGATAAGTCTCACTGATGAGTGGTTTTCTTACAGATTCACAGCTGTACTACCGTTGTTTTTCTTTTATAGAATTTGATTTCTCTAAGCGTTTAGGTGATCTCCCATCACAATCTTTCAAACATTTTTTTTCCAACCGGATTCATGCATTTCTTCCCATTTCAGATTTTTAGCCCAATTTTACTAGTTTCAACAATGTCCTTAGTTGTTTCTTTGCTTGATGCAGGACAATAATTTGATTCTTCTGAAACAAAGACTACAGGATATATTTTTTTGATATGGTTGTTTAAGAAATGAGAAGCTACTCACTGAATCAGTTAGGATTAAACAACTTGTTGCAGCTGGACCAAATTAATCACTGCAGTAATTATCCAATGGAAGGCTCTTAACTCCTATCCTAGTTAAATCCAGGATTTTTTTTTAGCCCAGCAGTGTATTACATAATAATTTGCACATATTCTACATATGTATTTAATCAGTAAATTATTTATATTGTATTGGATATTATTCTGTAAAACAAAAAGGGCCCTTGTAACGATCAGATTTGTTAATAATCGAGTTACACTAAATTGGGGTCTTTTATCTAACCTCAGGGGCAGTACAGGCCTAGCAGAGCACGAAAAGATAAACAACAACAACAATTAACCAAAACTCAAAGTGTATTAAGTAACAAAGATACCAAAGCGGTGCACCAAAGCACACAATATTTACAAAAACTATACAAATACCAAAAAATGTGTGTGTGTGTGTGTGTGTGTGTGTGTGTGTGTGTGTGTGTGTGTGTGTGTGTGTGTGTGGAGTAGAATGTCCAGAGTGTGGGTTATTTATGAGCGTGTCTGTGAGTGTGTGTAGTGGGAGAGATGGCTCGGTCTCACTGGTATTATTGAATCAGTCTGGGAGCACGGAAACGGAGCAAGAATCTGTCCAGAAGGAATTAATCCAGTAAACAGGAAAATCCAACGTGGCACGGTCTTCACTCGCTCTTGAAATCTCAGTAAACAGCGCTGTCTTACCATAATCTCGTCTTTCCGAGTTTCTTCCCGGGTGCACTTTCATGATCACATGACCCGATACGTCATCGGGATTCCCTCGTGCTGCAGCCGCGCATGCAAAACATTTTTTTTTTACTTTTTGTTAAACCGTCTATATAACAACTGTTTTTGTGGCAGCGCTACACCCTTACTCAAGTCTCTCTCAATGGATCAGCTAAGTAAGGGAATAGTGTTTAAGTAGACTGTGGAATAGGACACAGCCACTGAGGGTTTGTTTAGTTCCAGAGAAACTCCAGAACAGATTCTGAAAGAGCAGAAACCAGACGCGCCCAGGTGACACTATTTTACGACCTTGGTTAATAAATCATTTTGTCGCATGAAAGCTGCGAGCTGTGATTGCGGGACCGTAACACACCAGCGTGCTTCTGAGATCAAAAAAAAAAAAGAGAGCAACACCACACTTTTGCACAGTGGGGTCGCCAACCTGCATTAGGCTAATGCGCTACACCGTGGAGACGTAACGAACACAAAGGAATTAGCATTGCGGCGGTAATAATGATGGTGGTGGTGGTGTGGAACTGCGACGCACGGGAGTGTAACCTCCAGGCGACTGCTGTGAGACTACTGCTGCTGGAAGAAGGAAAAAATAAATGGTGCACTATGATTCCTCTCATGCTCCTCCACTGGCCTGTGAATCAGTTATCTGTGTTTGTGCTAAACAGCACAATGTATGGGGAAGAGGCAGAGGGCAGGATTTAGTCAGGGGTCAGCACGGATTAGAGCTAAACGCTACCTCGTAGCTATGGAAACTGATCGGGGTTTAGCTGTGAACTGGGGTCGAGCTGTAAAATGAGATAAAACAGTGAGGCGGGGAGTTCAAAAGGTCGAGAAAACATGTCATTTTACCTGTTAAAGTCGTCAGCGGTTTAAATTGTAAAAGGTTAAAAGGCTAACCGTTTATAATGTGTAAAATGATGTACGTTGTAATGATATTCTGCATAGTTGTTAAGGTGTTGCTAGGTAAGGTATCTGATATTTCTGCTGGTTGCTAGGGAGCTTGCAGGTAGTTGCTTGGTGGTTTCTATCCGATTCCACATGGTCGCTATTAAAAAGCTAGGTACAGTGGAACCTTGGATTGCGAGTAACTTGGTCTGCGAGCGTTTTGCAAGACAAGCAAAATTTTTTTAAGTTTATAAAGTTTAACTTTAATAAACAAGCGAGGTCTTGAAATACGAGTAGTACGCCTGCGCTTTGTCTGCCGAGCATCACGTGATCACAACTACGTGACCATGTGTGTGTGCACATAAACCAAAAGCAAGTGTCAGAGAGGTTCCTTGTTAAAGATCCAGTTTCTAGAGTCTCTCTCTGTCTGAAAGCAGTGTTTTCATTAGTGTTTGCGCGCCAGTGTCATTAGAGAGGTTCCTGGTTAAAGACGCTTCCCGACAGAGCAGTGTTTCCTGTCAAGATTCTTTTCAAAGGTAAACTGCAGGTTAATTTGTTTTATTTTTATCTAACATCAGTGATTCCGTTAAAGTGTGCGCACGCTCGAGTGTCATTAGACAGGTTCCTTGTTAAAGGACACGTATACAGTATATACACACACTAACAGAAACACTGCTCTGTTGGAATCCGTTTCAAAGATTAAGTGCAGGTTAACTTTTTTTTTTTTTTTTACTTTAAATTTTGCATTAATTATTTTTATATGAATATTTTTGGGTTGTGGAACCAATCATCTGAGCTTCCATCATTTCTTATGGGGAAAATCCACTTTGATATACAAGCATGCTTCCGGAAAATAAATTATGCTCGCAATCCAAGGGCCCACTGTATTAGCTATGGCATCTAGAGTGTTGCTAGGTGGTTGTTATAATATTTCAGCTGTTTGCTAGGTGGTTGTGATATGCCAGAAGGTTTCTATAAATTTTTTTTAAAAGTTTATGCAAAAAATTTAATCACTGTAGATCATGCAATAATGGATTGGATGCTTTGTGGGAGTGTGGGCGTATGTCTGTGATTATGTCAAGGGTTTTTTTTTTCTTTTTGCATTGAGGGATGGCACTTTTAATTTCGTTGTACTTGTTGCAATTACAATAAAGACTATTCTATTCTATTCTATTCTATTCTAGCGTGTTGCTACAGTGTTGATGTGTGGTTGCTGTTCTAACCCAGTTGGCTTCAAGAGCATTGCAACTGTGATATAGTTGAGTGCTAGGATGTTGGCTATAACATTTCAAGTGGTTTATATGATCTTAGTTGGTGGTTACTAGACGTCTGCTATGATATACACATTGGTTGCTATCAATACACATATATATGTACTGAATCTCTAGTACTTCTTTATTTGGATTTATTTTTCTTCTCTAAATGCAACAAATACAAACAAATGAGTCCTCAGAACAATCCTATCACCTAAAACCATAGCTCTTATTTGCAAATCAGTTACTAAGCTATCCTGATTAAAGGGGGAAAAAAGTAAAAACATGGTTTCATCCTGCTAAAGTATCAAGAAATATAAAAAAATAAATAAACCGTTAAAGATTACCTAGATAACCCTAGGGAGTTTGTAGCTAATGCGGTTAGTGTTGCTAATAGCTAATACCAATACGCCTGGCATGTAAGGTACATCAACCAACCTGTACTTTATGAAAATCTTTCATTAAACTATTACACTTAAGAATATTTTACAGACCATAAAAACATCCCCTGTAGTAAACCACATGTTGTGGACTAGATTTACATTCTCATCGGACGGCACACGCCCACAGGTGATGACGCTAGCGTTCGCTCCATGCCCCTGAGAGACAAACTACATGAGACTTTTTGAGGGCTGGTGTGAACGTAGCGTATCCAGGCACCTAAATCAACCTTCTGATCAACGTAAAGCAGGTACAAATGAGTTTTCCAGGCAACACGATGACATGTTTTTCCTCCCGGCATCCCAGAATGATTAATTTCATCCTATTTCGGAGCTAGCTGTACTTTCAACCTCAGCTTTCTGCATATTCTGTGCAGTAATTCATAATTAGTCTAATCTGTTCCTTCTGTTGGACACGTTTTATAGCGATTATAAGAAAACGAGAGACTGGATGTTAACAGGAGCGCCGCAACATACTAATTAAAGTGATGCAGCAACACCATCTCAGATTTGAAAAAAATACTAATAAAAAAAAATATTGTTAAAAAAAAGCAAACTTCAACCACGATGTTGAAAGCGTTGACAATCAACAGCAACAAATCATAACATAACCCTACACTGCCAAGTTACAATTTCACATAGTCACCACAACACGCTATAAGCGCGAGCCGGTACTTCTCGTGACAGCCTGATTACACCAGAATAATGACTGAATTATTATTGAATGGCAACATGTAATAACGTGAATGTTTCTTTTACAGAATGGACAGAATCGGCAAAACCATCTGCACTAATTTTTTTTTCTGAATTAAGCCCATTATGAATTCGGCAGTCCTGTACGATTTCCATAATGAGCTTCTCACGAAGACGTGAAGATAACTGAGTGATGACTGCCTACCAGTTAGCTTACTGTTAATTACATGCTGCATTTTCTCACTACAATCACCTCTGTTTCCTCAAGAGGACTCAACGGAGGCATAATGCAAATGAGGAAATTGTCATATTGCAAGAAAAAAATTGTACAATCAAAGATTGAGAAGCCAATATTTAACATGTCCATCAATGCATAAAGTGTTCCAGGTCTTGTCTATACCTCAAAAAATACACATGGCATCTGGTATAAAGCAAAACCAGCAGCGTTAGGAGGTACTGGGATCTAGGTAAGTACACCTAGGGCCATAAACAACAAAAACACTTTCTTTTACATTAGAGAACTTAATGATTAAAATGAAAAAAAAAAATCAGGTAGGAAGTAACCTTGTTGCACAGGATTGGTCCAGAACAATGTTTCTGCATAATTTGGATCAATCACTTTAGTCAGTCAGTAAGTTTCAGACCCACAAAAATTAATGAATTTTGACTTAATTTCTTTATTTCACTTTATGTCCAGGAATTCCCGCTTTATGTCCAGGAATTCCCGCTTTATGTCTTAACTAAGGATTCAAACATTCAAACAGCCCTCAGGATTCCAGCTCATGTTTAAGAATTCCTGCCCCATGCCAGGGGATCCCGCTTTATGTCTAGGAACTCCTTGTCTAGAAATTCCTGTTTTTTCACAGAAATTCCCACATTATGTCAAGGAATTCCTGCTTTATTTCAAGGAATTCCCACTTTATGTCTTATCGCAAGATTGACAAATCATGCCTCAGGATTCCAGTTTATATCTAGGAATTCCTGCTTTATGCCTAGAACTCCCTGTCTAGGAATTCCTGCTTTTTATCGAGGAATTCACACTTTTTTTGCAGGAATTCCCACTTTATGTCCAGGAATTTCCGCTTTCTGGTCCAGGATTCCCGCTTTCTGGTCCAGGATTCACGCTTTCTGGTCCAGGATTCCCACTCTATGTCTAGGAACTCCCTTTTTGAGAATTCCTGCTTTTCATTTAGGAAGTCACGCTTTGTGATTCAGGATTTCCGCTTTGTGCTCACCCGAAAGTCAGTATCAAAGGCGTAAAAAAAAAGGTTTGTTTAAATTGCCTAATTTTCTGCTATTCCAAGTTTATTTCCTATTATTTTTTTACATCATTTCATTATTTCACTTCATGTCTCAGAATTCCCGGCTTTACATTCTCTGGATTCCCACTTTCTTCTCATATTGGTTTTAGCCTCTGCACTATGTTAGGGTGCAATGGGTGTAATCAGTACTTTTTATGCGTTTCACAAACCATAAAATCTTCTTGGTGTTACTGGGCGAATCGCATGGTATTAAACTAAGCCTCTGACCCCTGGAGAGAACACTGTCTAACAATCGGCTTTGGAGGAGACCAAACAAGCTAGATAAGGCAGTGGTGGCCTCGTTTATACAACAACAGCTTCAAACTTCAGACTGCACACAGTGTTACCGGTGGAGATAATTATTGACCGCAAATCTGTCCATCAGTAGACAAAGTATATTTACGGTATCATTCAAATTCAATTCAATTCATTCACCTTCTAATTCAATGTTTTTTCATTCTAAAACAATACTGGATTTTCTTTTTTACTATGAAATAACATGCCTGGAATTAGGTAGTTAAGTAGTCATGACAGCAGTCAGTCATTGTTTTAAGACATGAAGGTCAGCTGTTCTGGCTCAGTTCTTACAAGAACAGTATTGTGTCGAGTGCGTTTGTAAAAACCCATCAAGAAACTGTCTCTCATGAAGACCTTCCCAGGAAAGCAAGACCAAAACTTAACTCTGCTGCAGAGGAGACGTTCATTTAGAGTCATCAGCCTCAGAAATCACCAATTATTAACAACCAGCACCTTAGATTGGAGCCGTTATAAAGGATTTACAGAGCAATATCAATATTTTAAACCTTTTCAGTACGGTTCTACAGTGTAATAAAATAAAAATAATAATAAAATCAGAAAAGACTATGAAGTTAGACAACGTGTCCAAACTTTTGACTGGCAGACAAATTACAAAAAAAAAAGAAAGAAATAAATAAAGGTAGAATTGAGAGAGAAAAGGTCTAAATTATGGGAAAGAAAGTGATATTTGAAAAATAATGTCACAACTGCAAGAAATAAAGTTGAAAAATGAAAAAATAAATCTGAAAAATAATGTACCAACAGCAAGAAATAAAGTGAGCAACTTGAGAAATAAAATAACAATAAAATGAATAAAAAAGGAATAGTGAGAATAAATTGATAAACCCAAGGAATAAACTCATTTGTAAAAAAATAAATAAATAAAACAAAAAACCAATAGAAATGCCCCCCCCCCCAAAAAAAAAAAAGTGGGAACAATAAGAAATAAATTACCAATTCAAAGATATAATATTAGAACTGTTTAAAAAAAAAGAAAGAAAGAAAAAACAAATAAACAAGAAACTACAAAAAATTAAGGTGAAATTACAAAAAACGATTGATGAAAAAGGAGAAATCCAGAGAAATAAAATCATAATTTTGGGAAGTAAAGTCTCAGTTAAGCGCAGGTTTTATGTGGCAGAAAGAGGCTTCCTCAGCTTTGTAGCCGAGTTGAATAAAATTGCTTAGTCAGCTCTTGCTCGTCACGGTCACTCGTCTCAGCTTGTCGCAAAAAGCGCCTTAAAAACTGAACTGTCTCCTGATATTATGTTGTAAAAATTTAGTTTGTAATGGAGCAACTAGGCCTTATGTTACCTTATATTTCATGCAAATAAGATCCAAAGGAAAATGATATTTAGGCTGCAAACATGATCCTAAAATAAAGACTCCCAAAATAAAGACTGAGTATTAAGTAAAGTCTTGGTTTTTGTACCTCTAGTGTGATTCATTATTAGCTTCAAATGCTCAAACTTAGTGGTTTGAGGTACAGAGCATGTTTAAGAGTATGTGTGGGTGTGTGTTTGTGGGTGTGTGTGTGCGTGTGCGCGCATGTGTGCGCGCATGTGTGCTCACCCTCCGGGCCGCCCTTTCCCCTTGCCCCGGTGGCCCACGCGGCTGGTGGACTTGATGTAGAGGTGGCGGTGCAGCTCATCGATCAGCACCAGATGAATGTTGAGCTTCTTGCTGTGCAGCTCCAGCCGCAGGTCACTCAGACCCTCCACCTGCAGCAGAGGGCCCTCCAGAGACTCCACCGCTGACACCTGCACACAACAACACAACCACCAGCAAACTGAATTCATGCAGAGTTCAAGGGCACAGATATGAGAATATATCAAATACAAGCAAATAGTTATACAAGTTGTCACATTTCCTAAAATAAACAAAAACAAAATTGCCACATGGTGAATATTTTTTTCAATGTAAAACAAAATTGATAAAATAAAATAAAAAACACTTTATCTAAGAATAAAATGCTTGCATTTACTAACTGTGTGTAAATAAATAATTCAAACACTAAAACCAGTAACTCGTAAAGAGAACTATAAACTAATCATTGTATAAATAGAAACATCATTGCACACGCGACACTGGTATTTACACCCCTAATATAAACGTAAGCCTTCACGTGCGTGGGTTTTCAGAGTGCAAATTGAAAAGCACCGTAAACCATTTTTATAGAAATTAAATGAGTTTAATCAAACAGACAGAGCGCTGATTAGCAGAGACGCGGTTCTATAAAAGGCGATACTCGCTTGTTTGTGTCTAATAAAGAGACTGAACACTCAGACATGTAGAGAGGATAATAATCAGGCAAGATGAGAGGAAACGGATTTAAATAAACCGCAGGATGCTATATGAGCTATTAAAGACTACAAGGTCATGGTTTTAATGAGTTTATCAATACGATGATGAAGATAAAACAGTAAGGGAGGTGATTCCCCCATACTCTCCTCAGTACTCCGGCTGCCCTCAGAGTCACTACAGGGGGAGTTAAGCACAGTAAAGCACCTTACTCAGTTTCATTTACTCACCTCGCTTCATCACACATCATCACATCACACCTGACTTCACCTTGATATCACTTCACCTTGCCACACTTGACCTTAATTCACTCACGTCTCAGACCTCGCCTCATCTGACCTTACCTCACCACACCTCATCACATCACCATCTCACCTTACCATCACCTACCACCTCATCACCACCCAACCATCACCTCATCATCACCTGCCACCAACTCATCATCACCTACCACATACCACCTCACCATCACCTCATCACCTTCCACCTCATCATCACCTCACCATCACCTCACCATCACCTGCACCAACTCATCATCACCTACCACATACCACCTCATCATCACCTCACCATCACCTACCACCTCATCACCACCCACCATCACCTCATCATCACCTGCCACCACCTCATCATCACCTACCACACCTAACACCTCATCATCACCTACAACATACCACCTCATCATCACCTCACCATCACCTACCACCTCATCACCACCCAATCACCACCTCATTATCACCTGCCACCAACTCATCATCACCTACCACCTCATCATCACCAACCACATACCACGTCATCATCACCTCATTACCACCTCATCACCACCTAATCACCACCTCACCATGACTTCACCATCAACTTACCATCACCTCATCATCACCTACCACATACCACCTCACCATCACCTACCACCTCATCACCTACAACATACTACCTCATCACCTCACCATAACCTACCACCTCATCACCTACAAAATACTACCTCATCACCTCACCATCACCGACCACCTCATCATCACCTACCATATACCTCCTCAACATGACCTCATCACCACCTCACCATCCCCCCCCACCATCACCTCACCATGACCACACCACCTCCCACCTCATCATCACCTACCACATACCACCTCACCATCACCTCATCACCACCTCACCATCACCCCACCGTCACCTCACCATGACCTCATCATCAGCTCACCATCACCTACCATCTCATCATCACCTACCACATACCACCTCATCACCACCTCACCATGACCTCATCACCACCTCACCATCACCTACCACATACCACCTCACCATCACCTCACCTAATTACACAGAGAAGCCCTCCATGGGTCAGGTGCGTGTGTATATGTAACACAGCTTAGCTGATTAACTGCAGCGCTCAAACTAACGCAATAACTTGGTGTGTTTGTTTCCTAACAGGGGGAGACGCAGGTCGGGCCGTACTGACGTACTGCAGTGTGACAGACGTACACACCAGGATCTGTTTGGGCTGGAGCATCTCTCAGACACAAGCGCACCCACACGCTCCCTCACTGCGCACTCCCACACACACACAATATGTTTACACATAACTCTCAGTTACAATTATACTATAAATTATATAAATAAGTTTAATTAGTATTACATTAAACCAGTTCAGGTGTATTATAACAGTCATGCAATGCATGCATTAAAAGATAGCACCTCTGTCTCTCTCTCTTTTTCTGTCCTTCTCCCTCTGTCTGATGGTCCATCCTCCTCTCTTATGTCTCTCTACTCATCTCTGCAAAGGGCATAATGATGTCCATTTCTTTCTCACTTCCTCTTACTTTCCATCCTTCTCCATCTCGCTCTCTCTCTCTCTCTCTCTCTCGATGTTCAACCATTTATCTCTCACCTTCTTCACTTAAACTGAAAAATAATAATAATATTCATATCATTCGTGTTCCATAGTTTATTAATCGTTTACATGTGTAACTATCGGTTGGGAGTAATGTGCAAGCCGCCTTACAATCAACCATGGCCGATATATAAATCAGTAAAATGCTGATAGTGTGAAAAATTATGTCACAATATGGATGATCTGCTTCATTTAAATGTGTAATAATTTGCACAAACTAAACTAAATGAAAGCATTCGCTATCATAATACTGCTAATATTTCACGTCCAGTTTGTTAGACAGATTATACAGTATGGTACGCATCACCACACAGATGCCCTCAAGTATGGTAATGAGATGTTTCAAACTCAAATTAACTCCACACACCATTAAAGATGCTTTCTTCCAAACACACATGAACTCACCAGCATGTCTGTGGCATGCAGGTAATGTTTGCTGGCCATGCAGGCCTCCAGTTTCTGAGGAACCTGCTTGATGTTCTCGATCTCGTCCAGCAGCTCGAGGACGTGTTTGTGCTCGATACCCTCGATCCACAGCTTCCTCAACTCGTCCCTCTTACAGTGGAGCAGCATCTTACACGACAGCAGGTTCTCCTTCACCTGAGAGAAGGAGACAGACGGACATTATTCTAAGCCGTCCTAGAGACGGTGGAGATCACGGAGATCCTTTGTTTCGATATGGCAAGAAATGCATGAGAGACATCGCTGCTACATTCTCTGGTGATCTTATGTGTTGCCTTAAAAAAATAAAAGTAAATGTATAATCATTTTAATGGCTAAAGGTTTGAACAATGAGTAATAAAACCCTGAAAGTATGACACTTTGCATAGCATAAAAACACAATTCAGTGTAAATGCATTTAAAAGAAAAAAAAAAAAAGAAAAAACACATCACGGCCACCACAGAGTCCAGACTTTATCCCCATTAAGAATATTTGGGATGTCCTGGGGAAGACAATATGCAGCGGTCTGACTCGGACACCATCAATACCTCAGACATACAAACATTCGAGTTGCGAAATTTCACAGATACGAACGGACCTCGCATTCGTAGATGCAAACAAATCGTGGAAGCAGCTCATGATTCTGCCGGACCTTGAGAAACTTCTCAGCGACAGCATCGCGTTCCACTCAGCTTAATGCTTATTCAAGCCAAAAGCTTGACAAGCCAAAAGCTTTGTCAAAACATCCTGTTTGTACACACGAAGACGAAAACGGGATGAACAGGGTGCATCTTTAACTGCCAGCCATGGATGGTTTAAGAGATCCAACCTTCACACTGTAAAAGTAAGTGGCGAGGCTACGCGTGCAAAATTTTCTAAAATTTCCAGCAGCACTTATAGAAATTATTGAAGAAGGTTCTTAACGTCAAGGTGTGCAAGACTCACACTGTCAGACTTACGACGTCAAACGAACGAATCCGACTTACAAACGTTCTCCCGAAACGGAACTTGTTTATAAGAAATGTGTTATTTTATTAACAAATCCGACTTGCGAACAAAATCCGACATACTAACGTTCTCCCGGAACAGAACTCACTCGTAAGTCGGGGACTTTATGTACAAGATCTTGTAGAGAAATTATTGCGACTCTAGGCTACCATAAATGTTGTGATATTGCATAAGTTTATTGAAACTATACCATGGCCGTAATCAAAACAAAAGATGGTCCAATTAAATATAGTAGAGTGTGTGATTTATTCTTTTTCTGGCCAGCAGCGTATAAAAACCCTGTATAACTGTAACCATACAGCTGGGCTTCAGAAGTCTGAAAGTGCAAGCTTGAATTTTCCGTTCTTTTCCAATTTTATGCAACAGTTTTGATTACAAAACACATGACTAACAAACAACTTGAGTGAACAATAGAATCTTTACATGGATTTCAGTTTCTTAGTTTTTCTGTCTTTTTTTTTTTTGGTTTAATGACGCTGTTAATGACTCAAGCTCGCCTACACTCCACAAGCTCTTCCAAAACCTAATGATCCGTTTCAGATAAGATCCGAGTGACGTCTGATCCCAAGCCTCGACAGAAGAAGAAAATTTGACCTTTCATATAAAGAAGTTAACATGCTCAAGATCACACGTCTGCTTATGTTTAAACAGGGAGCTACAGATAGTGCAGAATCTTCCATATTAAATATTCAATATATTAAATAACTTTTTTCTTTCTTTTTTTTTTGTTTTAAATATTTAATCATTCTGAACCCTTCTTTTATTTCCCGTTTTAGATTAACAGAAAAAGATTTTCAATGAGCTGTGACTTTGTGCACCTCACCTCACATACACACACGGTACAGCAAACCGTGTTTTTAAATGACGGTCTAATGATTTTTTTGTAAACTTTAGATCAGTCTATTCATTCTAGGGTTTTTTTAAGTCCTTTTTTCATGTTTTGAATCATTTTTGGCTGATTTTCTTTTCTGTGACACATCTCAAACATCAATATATGTCCTTAACTATATTAAATTCGATTAAAAACTCAACGTAGCTTTACAGAACGAAAGGAAATTATGGAAATGTGAGAAAATATCTATGTTTGTATTATGTTTGGCCCTGATGAGCAAACCGAGGGCGACAGTGGCGAGAAAAAACTATATCCTAGGCCTCTGTGAGCATATATATTATTATTATATCTACTACGGTAGACAATTTCATGATAACAATAAAAAAAAAACTGTTTGACAGAATGGCTGGTAAAAGGCGAAGCATTATATCACCACTGTGTCTCAATTCGAAGGACGCATCTGAAGGCTGATTATGTGATGGTGCTTGTCACGTCTAAATCTGTCACCTTTTAAAGACTCCTTCAAATGCGTCTTCTTTCCCTTGAAAACGAAGCATGAGGCGGCGGTGTATGCTCCATGGCAGGGACCGGAAGAGACGGTGGCGGACGCAGAACATGAGGATATTAAAATCAAATGTGTTACTTATGAAGGAATATAAATGGAAAACAAGCATTATAAAAATAACAAGAAGTTTTTAAGAAAAATCCGCACCCTGAGAGAGAGAGAAAGAGAGAGAAGGTATTCATGAAACCTGGGTTTAGTGTTACACGACGTTAACCAACGGCAGCTCGTTTCGTTTCGTTTCGGCCTAGTCTTCGTCCCCGGAAGTGAGACACACCAAACAACGGAAGCAGTGTGGAACAAAGCGAGGAAGAAATCACCAATCAAAAACTCAGCAGTGAGTCGGTTTTTCATGCTTTAACTGAGATCTCAGCACAGCTGTGTGTAACGTGTGTAAAACAATTCTGACCAAAACCGGGAATACGAGGAACAAACGCATTTTAAAGTTGTATTTAATAACGCTGTACTTGCAGTTTATATTAGTAACATGATGTTAGTTCAAAATACCACCTGGTTTTTCATGCTTTCTTTATTTCACGTGACTCACGGAAAGATCATTCTATTATCATTATTTATTTTTATGTAAGGATGATGTATAGGACCACTCTATCTGTGTGTGTATTGATGAAAATAATAAAAAATAATAATAATAACAATAGTGAAATGTTTTAATTAAACCTTTTCCTCCTTAAAAATAGCTCGTTAAAGAATTATGAATAATTATCGATTATAACTGATAAGATAAAAAAATCCTGTGATATTTTTTTGCTGTATACTATATAAATTATATAAATATTATTATAAATTATAACACATACAAAGTCATACAGTGATCGATATACTTTATGTTACTGAGCGTGCCCGGGACCTGTTACACAAAAAATACTTTTTAGATGTCTCCAGTGTGTGTGTGTGTGTGCGCGCAAACAAAAAATGAGCCAATTAGATTCTTTATTGTTTAATAGCAGTTTCAATCTAGTAGTTTATATTACTGCCAACTGTAGGTCTCGTTCTTCCTCATCTTCCCTCATCTCGTCTAGTCTTGTTCTGTGTCTTGAACTTTATCCATTACCTCCACACGTTCTTTCTTCTTGACACGTTTCCTCTCAGTACCACTCAGCTCTACATATATCAGTTATATAAGCACACCTATAGATCTCTCTCTCTCTCCTCAGCTTCCCTTTCCTTTAAAAAAACAACTTTACAGTCAGGTTTTCTTAAAAACAACATTAAGTGCTTCCTTCCCTGAACAGTGACTCCCCATTCTAAAGGACTTTTAATACTGCTTTCTACTCTCTCTAGTCCCTGTAGCTTCATATAAAAAGCACCAGTTTTGCTGTTGTATCGTGGGTGTGGCTTCATAGCTCACTACATTAAACACCAAAATAATGACTTTGGAGGAGTTATCCAAATTACCCCCCAAAAAATAAATGTGTCTTTTGACGAGTATTGCAGCGCACACACACTCTCTCTCTCTGAAAGATAGGTTAACTTAAATATGGGACCTTCACAAAAAAATGTAAAAATTTAATGAATAAACAAATTCTCGAGAGGATAAAATAAATGCGACAAGAGGTAGTGAGAGTGGGCGGAGCCCACACACCATTAAGTGCCAGACTCTGCAGACACGAGTCCGAGTCCTGAACTTAGTCTCCTTTCGGGTAGTTAAATTCCAAACAGTGTTGCGCGGGTGTGCGTTAGCGTATTTATGAACACACAGATATGCGCGCTTAAATGAAGGTCAGCGTGTCAAGTAAACATCCTCCACCGTTCACCAGAAAGGCAACACAGCTCAGGCGCGGTGTGTGTTTCTCGTCAGGATCGTTAGCAAGCAGTGAGCAGACTCGGCTCAGTGCTTTTGTTTGATTTCTCAAGAGAAGAAATGGGTTTTGTGTGTGTGTGTGTTTGTCAGTTGAAAACTAGACAGATGTTTTGTCCCCAACGCCCCCCCTCCCAAAAAAAAGCTTCAAACCCTACACATGCACAGAGTTTGTTACGGTTAAACAGCTAATTTAGGTTACGATAACTCACATAACCACTCTGTACAAACCAGCGAACACTAATATATATATTTTCATTTTTAATGAGTGAGCTTCAGATTCCTGTTCTCGGGTGCCAGGAGAGGAACCTGATGTGGTGTCCTGAAGATGTAGCTCATTTTCCTCGAGGTTGTTTTGTTTTGAAACACTTTTCTGCTCAGCACAGCTTATTGTATACACTGTCAGAAAACAGAAAACGTTGCATAATAGATTTTTGAATGACTGAGAAGTGTGTTTGTGTATGTGTGTGTGTGAGAGACCTGTTTAATCTTGTTGCGCGAGCTGGTGATCCTCTCGGTGATGCTCTGGTAGGTGCGGATGGCCGTGGTGAGCTCGGTGTAGTGCTGAACGATGAGCTGGTCCAGATCGCGGTCGCATTTCTCGTACGCCTCCTCCAGGCGGCCCTTCTCCGTCTCCCGGTCCTGCACATCGTCGCTGTTCGACAGAGTCCTGCGTACGCCACAGACAAACCGAGACTGAATCAGGTCAAATCCATGCTGAACATTACACTCGATTCAAACATGGGTTAAAAAAAATTTATATAACATTCACTTCTCTATTTTTCTATTGTCTATTTAAATAAATAAATAAAAAATCCCCCCCGATATAATCTCTAACGCTCTTCAAGGGTTTTACTATTTATATTTACAATGTTTATGTAAGACTTATCCCAACCTTTTCATCTCTACCTAAAGTACACGGATGCAGTAGTACTTTAATACTTTTTTTTCTTGAACAGATCACGATTTCCAAGATTCACGCACAAAGAAAGAGCTATTGCATATTTCTATATTTCCACTATCGCTATTATTAATGCAAATGGGAATACAAGTCTGATGCAGACCGAGGTGTAATAATCAGGTGCAAAGATCTTTTAACGCTGAGAAGTCTTTCACCAGTGAAGTGTAATCTGTGCTGGTTTATAATACATCACATGACTTCAGCGTGTCTGTAGGCAATGTGTGTTACGGAGTCAATAACTTCCCTACACACACATGCGCGCGCGCAAACCTGATAGCTTTCTGATTCAAACTCATAAATGCAAAATAACGCACAAGGGTTCGTTCAGGTCAAGCCGGGACTTCTTCTAGTGCATGACAGCGTAAAAACCACTGACGTTTACAGACGTTTTAAAGACTACAAAACACATGAACAATGCAAACGTTTTTTAAAAGAAGGCTGTACTTCCGTGACTAACTGACAATCCCAGGTGAGGTGGCTCGGAGCCCACGTGAACATAGTGAACATTCGGCGACTGATTCTTAAAAATCTACTTGCGTAAGAAAGAGACACATCTGTCTGTGTGAGCTGTACACACAACCACTTGCACATTACGGAGACTCGGCTGGTAATTATTACCACATCCCCGTACTGTCCTGACCTCGCTCCAGGAGATCCTGGGAGGCCGGGGTTTCAAATGTGAAGCATGTAGCCTGATCGTACTGAGATAACTTTCTACCTTGTCGTCTACGACATGGCACATTTTTCCAAAAACACTCCATCATCATCGCCGTCTGAAGAGATTTCATTTTATTGTCATTGTGCAATCTAATTACAACAAAATTGTGTCCTCGAGAACCCGTTATTTGCAATGACAGCAGGTTTGCACATTTCTAATGACATTTAAGCAAATTGCTGCATTTTTGTTTCTTCTTTACTGTTGAATAATCTGTTAGGTTAACAAAAATATATATTCTAATATCAAACTCATAGAGAAGTGATGAGACTAGCAGGCTGTAACAACATTAGCACAGGATGCTAATGTTTGTACGGTGTTAGATTAATAATCTCCCCCGTTATTTCTCTGGTTTAACACATAAAACGTATTTTTATTTTTTTTTAAATACACATTTCATACAGATAATCTCTCCAACAGATAAACTGTAGCACTAAGCACTTAACACAGAATGTAGCAAAGCCGAGCTGACTGACTAGCCGACATGCTAATGTTTTGGTCACTGTTTTGCCTTGTTGTAGACAGTTAACATGCTAAACAGCGACACGGAAACTACGACAAAACCTTATTTTAATTATTAAATTATTATTTTTTTAAAAACACCGCGTTCACCTTATAACGGAGATTAATAAACTGGACGGGTCCTTGCTTTTGGACACTGCACTCCGGTATCTCCCGGTGTCAGCTGCCATCTTTACGGTTCTACACCCAAACAGTGTCAGATGACCGGAGGAAAATCGGCCAATCAGGAGCCGTCGTCAAGCAGAAAAGCTGAGATTCTAGCCAATGAGAAATAACTTCCGGTTTCCTGTTGCTATAGCAATGGTTTTATGGGAAGTGCAGTGTGTAGCCGGTTTTGTTATCCGTTTAAGCAGCTTTGCTTAGCAGTTGTAGCACTGAAGCTTAAAAATGTGATGATAAACTGAATCCAATAAGTGAAACAAATAAAATAAATAGGTAACAGGCCCTGTAGCTGTTGTTATAGGCCATAAAAATAGTGCCACAAAAAAAACTGTCAAGCTAATGCATTTCTAAACTATTAGTGCTAACATGGCTAAACAGAGTGTAACATCATCTTCCTCAACTACACTACATGGACAAAAAGGTCACTGGTCACTTAGAAGGGACAAATTAGTAGTTAGCATGAAGCATAGAAGGCGGCACAGTGACGTCGTTTTAGCACTGTTGCTCTGCACCTCCAGGTTTGCATGTTCTCACCGTGCGTCCTCTGGGACTTCCTGTTTCCTTCCACAGTCCAAAGACATGCAGATTAGACTAATTGGCGTGAATGCAATGGTGAATGTTGAAGGCGGTCACTACCTACGTTTATAAAATGGGAATAAATACGACGGGAATCACCACTGGCCTCCACGGTCCCTAGCTGGACTACAGAGGTTCCTAGGTGGATGGATGATAGATCAACAAAACAAAGAAAACTGAATGCATAAAATTGCTAGAATTGTGATAGGAATTGTCCAATACATCATTTATCTTGCTGGATGATCAGGTTCACAAAAGAAATGTTGCAGCACAGTTGCAGCATGAAAACAATCGACACTAGAAATTACTGTAAAATGACAGGAATTAGGTTTGAAACTGTCTAATGCATTATTAAAAACAGGAATCATAGTGCCAAGCCATCAACACTGCAAAAGAAATGTGGTCAAGAAAATAGAAAAAGTGACTGAAGATCACTTAAACACTTGGTGCAGTTGTATGGAAAAAGTAAAAATGGACAGCAGAAAGAAAGTAAGAGCATTTCTAAATACAAAAACACACACATCCTGTATACACACACACACACACACACACACACACACACACACACACACACACACACACACACAGTATATATTACTATAATATACATCTTCCTATTTTTTCTTTTCCTGAAGTACAACACAACACAAAGTAACATATGTTCAATAATAATAGTACAGCGGTTTCTCTGCATATGATTTTTTCCATTCCGAAGGTGAGTTCTGAATGCAAAATGTTGTATTGCAAAAGACATTTTTTCTTTAAAAAAAAAATGTAATGCAAATGCAAATATTCCGGTCCAGACATCCAGAAAGATTACCAATATTACCAATTTCCAACAATATGATCATACTTTTGCATATAAAATCAATCATGTGTGCATGTATAGAGTATAGAGTATAGTGACATGCACCTGGCCAAAAGCTTAAACATGCTCTTTAGATCTTCAGACACATCATATGTGCGTGTGTTTGTCTCTCGCTCCCAGTTGTTTTGGCTCAGCCTGGAAGTGTATTGAAGTGCGACGGACACAATGAGCAATAATTTGCCTTTTTTTATTTATCTTAAAACTCACTCTCTCTCTCTCTCTCTCTCATCTCACTCATCATCTATAGCGCTTAATCCTGTATTCAGGGTCATGGGGGGCCTGGAGCCTATCCCAGGAGACTTCGGGCACATGGCAGGGTAGACCCTGGACAGGGTGCCAATCCATCGCAGGGCACAGACACACACACATACACTCACTCATTCTTAAAACTCTTCGTCATAAACCTAACAATATGTCAGGTAGAACCAAAGTTATCATAATTTTTAAAACATGTACATTTTTACCTCTAGCGGAATATGGGGATAGCATCGCAAAAATGTTAAACTCACCAAATGCTCGTATTATTATTTGTGCTCATAGAAACAACCAAAAGGAGCCATTTTACATTTTTTCAGTTCATCATATCTCCTAGGTTGTCCCAGCTACTGGATGCATTGTGGGTGCCAAGCCCAGAATAAATGTAAGGGTTGTGTCAGGAAGGGCATTCAGTGTAAAGTCTGTGCCAAGGGAGAAGTAGAAAGATTAAACAACATATTGCTGAAAAAGCATACTGTGGGTCACTCCATACTGCACAATCCTTATCCCTATTTATATTTATTAAAACATAATAATGCAAATATTAATGCTAAAATGGGCTATCCAAACGTTTATTTCACGTAAACCATGCAACAAAAAAAGGGAAATGTGATAATTGCTCATACGTTGCACATTTCTTGTTATGTTGCACAATGTTCTTAATTAAACTCTGTTCATTTATCATATAAACTGAACTAACTGCACTTTGGAACATGGACAACTAAACCACTGCTAACACACGTACAGTATCATTACTGTTCCATTTCATAACTCATAATGTTTAAATCATATTGCAGCTGTACAACATATTTTTACATTTCTATATTCTTACACTTTTGTCTGTATATCCTGCATAATTTATTTCCTTCTATTTTAATTAGGGCCCAAGCACTATGACATCAGACCTTTGTCATCATAGTGTGTGGGCGGGGATTAAAGGATGTTTTTTTTTTTCAGCATTTGAGGGTCTTAACATGCTCCAACATTCATGAAAATGACAGACATCTGCTGCCATTACGATGCCTGAGAGTTTGAGCCACGGGTTGCAAAATTGCCGAGGGATTTTTGATTTTTCAAACGGCTTAGCCATACCAACACCTTAAACTTGTGCCAAAAAAAAAATGGTTAATTACTTTCTGTGTGACATTAGACTTAGTGACATTATATTGCGTGACATCATATTGAGTGATATCATAGTGTGATGCTTTTTTACAGCATCTGGGGCTTTTTGGAGGTCTAAACATAAATCCCCCCTGTCGTATGTCATAATGGTGTTGGTACAGTTCCCTTTAAAAGCATGTGCCCATTGTGCCCACTGTCTTTCTGGTGCAGCCGGGTGGTGCTGGCACAAGGTGCTTGGGCCGGCTGATCGTTGCTTGCAACTATATTTCAATTTTACTTTGGTTTACCTTTGGTAAATATTGTACATTTTTCAGCCAAATTTGTTTAGAATTTGTATATTAAAAAAAAAAATTCTTATATTACTTTTTTAGTTATATTACTTTATACTTATATTCCTGTAAAATTCTATTTTTAATTAAATTGTACTTTCTAGTGCAATGTTTTTTATCATAGAGAAATCTTTCTTTTTAGGTCTCGAATGGTTGTATAAGCATTTCACTGCATATCATATCAGATAAAAGTGCAGAAATGAGCAATGATGTGGAAATATATATTTTTCATTTAAATGCACATTTAGGTGAAAATCTCAGCCCCTGTTTTGAGAAACAGGGGCTGCACCATATCACCATATTCCAGTGGAGGTAAAACGGACCTTTTATTCAAAGTTATGATAATTTATGAAGAAGAGTTTTAAGATAAATTAGAAAACATGAATTATTGTTTGTGGTGTCCACCACACTTTGATACACTCACCGCCTAACTCCGAACAACCAGGAGAGAGGGAACAACACACACACACACACACATGATGTGTCTATGCATTGCACTGTGTCTCGAATGCATGATTTCTGATAGTGGCGCACGGTGTTCATGCTCTCGAACAATTTTAGCAGTGGCGGCTGCTAAAGCCTGACCTCCAGCAATTTGCCAGTGTTGGCCATTTGAGCAAGGCTCATGGCAAATCCTGCACTCAGATGCCAGCTTCACTGCACAGTGAACTAATGTACTGTATATGCGACAAACAACGCTTAATTAAGGAAGCTTTGAAAACCTGTTAAGTTTAAGTTAAGAAGGCAGGAACACTTATATTTCAGGGCAGAGACAGAGTTCAAACTTCCCTTAACAGGAATTTTAGCAGAGAAAATCTGAGAGTACTGAGAGCAGGTCCAAAACACGCAGAGTCAGATTTACAGGCGGACTAAGGAGCAGAATGAAGGCTGGAGAGCTTAAGTACGACATGAAGAAACAATCTGGCCGTGAGAGAGCAGTGGCTGTGGAATGAGTGGAGCAGAGCGGCAGGTTGATTACAGACAGGTGGAGCTGATGAAGAGTGGTGACAGATGGAACAACCCAACTGGCCATGTGGGGAGGGGTTTAGTACCTAAGTAACAGAACAGCCAACACAATACAGAAGATATTGAACGAAACGGAATTGGTATGAATCGAGCTGAAAGCTTGATATTCAAAGACCTGTTTTATCCGCAGCTACAGCCGAGAAGATGGAGTTTGTGATTCCTGGCTTGTTGATACCGATACCAGTTTTTCCCCAAACGGCTTTTTCATTTCTTTCCACCAGCGCCGTCCATGTTGTCGTCTTAGGACCACCGCAATGTCGATCGAGGTGTCCAGCTGTTGTCGTCTTGTCGCGCCACGTGTCCGGCCCATCTGAGCTCCCGTTCTCTGACATCATCGTAGGCGTTCTTGAACTTTCAGATCTTCAGTAATTACCGTTCCATCACTCTACAGTATGTAGCTTTTTCTCTCCTGTTCCTCACATCGTCCATCTTTCACAGCCATAGCTAAGTGCGGGTAGAACGGTGGAATTGAAAAAAAGACCTATTTCTGTTTTCCTGTTTTTATAAGTGCTTATAATTGAATATAACATTTAACCCAGTAACGGGAGTAAAATATACACTTTAATCTCCATATTTACATGAATAGATTTTATACAGAATTTATTGCACTTCTAATATTTTCTTTTTTGTGTGTGTAAATTTGTTTTCTGTAATGTTTACTGAACCGCTGACTCACCGTGTGTGGTTTATCATCCCAAGGTCTGAACTACATGGTGCCTTTTTCATTAAAAGATCAAATAATTACACTATCGCAAAAAAAAAAAAATAGAACCACTTCAAAGTCTGAGATTTGTCTTTTCATTTCCTTTTTTTTGTTTATCAGCATCTGATACATTATAGATGTTCATTACGCCTGAGCAGGTGTAATTAATGACGTTCTGGTGGGAGGAAGCCCATTCGTCTGCACCAGGCAGCGAGCGGCAGACCTTCCCTTCAGTATCTCTTGGCAATCTTTGCCGCAACAAACCAAGCAGGAAAGGCCATTGATCCTGGAGGAGAGGGTCGATGTGGCAGGCTGCGCTTTGATTGATGTCTCCGTGGACTGTACGGATAACAAAGTGGGCGATCTTTCTGTTTCCTCTAAAAAGAGAAACAATCACAAAGCCTCCTGAGTCCAGTTCTCAGAGCCAAGGTTAATTCTCGGGGTCTTATCTGCTTCCTTTACAGCCAGCGGTCCATCAGTCTGGCTAATCTGATCTCTTTTACTGATGACAACACGCTGAGGTTTCTCTCATCACGTCGCCCATCATACACTGGCACTCCCTAAACTGGGATTTCAATAAATTGAGCTCAGTCTGTAAATAAATCTCATTTGTATTTTCTCATGCCTTAAGACTGATCCAGGTTTATTAAAGGAGTGAGATTACTGCCAAGATATATGGAGGACATACGCAGAAGGCAATATCAAAGTCAAGGATGAAAATGCTTAAAATACACAGCTTAAAAAAATAGCACCTGGCAACCACTGAGAGCTGAGTCGACCCTTCGAGGTGAGTGACGCGAGTGTGTGCGATTAACCGGCCTCTTTGAGGTGTCGGATATTTCTATTGTGAATGAGTCGACTCTCTGAAGTGATAAATGTGACACTTTATAATGCGCCGGCTCTTTGAGGATATCGCTGCGTCATTGATGAATGAATCAAATCTTGAAGGTGGTTGGTGTGTCATCTGTGTATGAATCGGCTCTTTAAAGTGATTGATGTGTTTGAGTGAGTGAGTCGAATCTTTCAGATTGTTGATGCTTTATTTGTGAGTGAGTCGATTCTTTGAGGTGATCGATATCTTGTTCGTGGATGAGTCGACTCTTTAGAGTTATGGGTTTTGTTTAAATGAGTCGACTCTTAAAGGCGATCGATGCCTTGTTTGTACAGTACATGAGTCGAAGCTTTAAGGTGAGTCCGTGTTGTCTGTGAATGAGTTGGGTATTGATGCGTTGTTTGGAAACGAGTCGATTCTTTACGCTTTTATCAATGGTCATCGTCTAAAAGCAGCTCCACGAAATTAAAAGAAGATTTTGGAAATGTGTAGGAGAAAGTAAAAATGTATAGCTCATAGTGATCATAATCTGATTGTCCCTGATGAGCAAGCCAAGGGCGACGGATTTTTTGCAGTCATACTGTGTTTTAGTGATCCAGACCCCATCTGCCCCCTGGACCTGTCTGACTCATCCTGGTGCCCCCCCTTCTGGTTGGAGATCTCGTCGCATGGATGCCCGTGTGGTCTCTTTGGGATGCGTGTGGTGTCCGGGGACGGTTACACTTTACCATTAAGACGGTTGTGGCCTCGGCTGATGTTGACAGCTGCTTCTCTGAGGACTTGACTTGGCTGCAGTCGCTCGATAGTTCAGGACTGGAATTTCCTACAAGTCTACCTGAGCCTCCAGTAACTAACTGAACTCCATATTAACATCAATTAACATCAACTGTTATACTGAACTGCCTGCCACCTACAGTAACACACAGTATGAATGCAGATCAATTCCCGCTTTCTGTTTCACCCAAATGAGGATGGGTTCCCTTTCCCTTGAGGATTGAATTAACGTGGAGTCCAGTTCAGTTCGGCACCAGCATGTCATCAGGATGAGTCAGACAGAGGGGGGTCTTGGATCACTGGGAGCTCGGGAGCAGCGTGTGTAGCTCCAAACCATTATGAAGCAGAATCCAGCTGGAGGTGGTCCTTCTCTGGATGCCGCAGGATCCTCGCAGGCTTGGCCTCTGTCTACTGGAACTGGCACAATCTCCAGATGGGTAGAAAAAGAAAGAGCAGGTGGAAAAGGATTAGCGTAGGTGCCGTTGCCGTTCCTTATATTAGGCGAACTAGATGAGAGTGTGCATTTAGATGTACTGGAGTACGAGGTTCTGGGATGAATTATGTGTATGCCAGGCTAAAGAGATGAGTCCGCTTTTTAAACTGGGACACTGTGTTTGAGCCCCGAACATTATCAGGAAGGCTATGTGTTAAGGTGATGTGCTGTTTGTAAATGAGTCGACTCCTTTGGGTGCTGCATCACCTGTGAATAGGTCAACACTTTAAGGCCTCTTTTGTGAATGAGTCGACTCTGTAGGGTGATGCGCTGTTGAAGTTGAAGTTGTTATACAGCTGTTTCTTGAAGGTGATTAATGTGTTGTCTGTGAGTGAGTTGAATCTTTCAGGTTATCGATGCATTATTTGATAGTGAATTGATTGTTTATCTTGTTTGTAAGCAAGTCGACTCTTTAGGGTGATTTGTTGTCCGTGAGTGAGTCGAGTCTTTATAGTTATTGATACATCATTTGTGAATCAATCAGCTCTATAAAATGATCGATGCTTTGTGAATGAGTCGATTCTTTGAGGTGACTGATATGTTATTGTTATGATATCATTAGGGTTATGGGTTGTTTTTGAATGAGTTGTCTCTTTAAGGTTATTGATGTGTTATTTGTAAACAGGTCAGTTCTTTAAAGTGGTTTGTTGTTTGTAAGTAAGTCAGCTCCTTAAGGTGTTGCATCATCAGCGAATAGATCAACCGTTTATGGTGACTGATGTTTCATCTGTGACTGAATCGAATCGATAAGGTTATTGATTTATCCACTATATATTTATCCACCAGTTAATTAATCCACTATATATTAACTGATTGGCGCTTTGTTTGTCAATGAATCGATTCCTTAAGGTGACTGATACAGTATATTGTTTGGTACTGAGTCAGATTGTTTATGAAGGAGTCAAATCTTTAAGGTAACTGATGCATCATTTGTGAATGAGTCGACTCTTTAGGGTGATGCGCTGTCCATTAGTGTGATTAGTATCTTGTCTGTAAGTGAGTCGACTCTTTAGGGTTATTATTGAAGCATTGCTTGTGAATGAATCAACTCTTTGCAGCGATCAATGTGTCTTTTCCTGAATAAGATGCCTGTTTGAGTCTTCGGTGCCTTCGGTCGTGTTAGAAGACAATAAACTGCTTGTGCTGCCACATCCTGTTAAATGGAAGTGAATTTACCTAATGAAGCAAAGACAAAGCAGGTACAAAGCATGAACACTTACTATAGGGTAATTGTAGCTTTGTAGAATTTTCCAGTTATTTAGCCAGATTTTAAAAGACACAATGTAAAGTCATTTTACTAATTTTTTCGAGTGAAGACTATGATTTCAGGAAACAAGTTTAGCTCAAGCAAAGGCAAAAAAAAAAAAGAGGAAACACTCACTGCAAAAATGACATCTTATCCAGTAATAACATCTGCAAGGTAGTCCAATATTAGTCCAATATTTATTGTTATAAGATTATAATAAGTTTATAATAATACGTCTATTACGTAATTATATAATAATACGTAATTACATCTATTTACAGCTTGGGGGGAAAAAAGTCTTATTTCATTACCAGAAATATAATATAACATTTAGTACAGACAGAAATATGATGGGTATTCTTATCTTCTTGGTTCATTGTAAAACTATATAAAAATTATAATAATAATAATATAAATAATAAAAAATAAATAAATAAATAAATAAATAACATGATCTGTAAAGAATTCCCATCACGTGTTTGTTTTCCATACCTCTTATCATATGTAGGAATGAGGGGGTGGAGGCAGGGGGTCGGCGCTTATCCCTGGGCACCAGTAGGACACCTTAGATTGTGTACCAATCCATCATAGGGCACAAGTGTACACACACCCAATCATTTTGGCCTACAACATATGTGATTAGATTGTGGGAGGAAACCGGTTTACACTGAGGAAACCCACCAAGCACTGGGATAACATGCAAACCGCGTACACAGACCACCAGCAAGAACCCTGGAGGTGTGAGGTAACCGTGCTAACCACTAAGGCACCATGTCCCCATTACAAATAGCAAAAAGTCCTGTTCTGCTCATAATCACATACTGTAGGTGGGAAATGAGGCCTGGAGAAGGAAACCTTTCTCTCTTTTTTTGTTGCTACTTGTGCCATTTGCCACTTGAAAATCTAATCTAATATCATCATTTATCAAATCAGAGATAATTTTTTTTTAATGTTATGCATGTAATACAGAAAATGTGTAGGACCTAAGAAGCTACTTCTGAAGTTTATGCAACATGGAAGTGACCGATCTCTTCGCTGAATATTTCAAGTTTTAGATCGATGATTTTAGATCGGCCCCCAAAATGGCCATTTTCAGTGTTATACTGTCTCGCTTCGAACAAAAATCATTTAAAATGTAAATTATTCATATTTCTTTGAGTATTGGTACTAAAATTGGTGTAAGCTAGCATATGACCTACCGTATAAAAGTTGTTGCTTAAATTAAATCATTCCGTTTTTTTTTTTTTTTTTTTTTTTGTAGTGTCTGTAACCAGGTTAAATTCATTTTGCTACATCTTAACAGTTTAGAATTTTATAATAATACACTTTTTCAGGCTTGTGTCTTTTCATGTGGAATTTAAATTGCCAGAGTTTAATCTGAATGACAGTTAAGACCGTTGAAAGATTTGAATTTTTTTAAAGTTCCGGACACTAAAACATAAAAGGCCATGAAACTGTATTTAGCAAAATGTGTGTGTTTTTTTTTTATCTGATAAAAATATAAATGTGTATGATACATATTTAAAACAAAAAATGAAGCATGGATCGGGAGATAAGAAGCATTACGTATTATGAAAAATGGTGTTATCTGAAAATTCACTTTTTCACCTGGGTAGCACGTAGCAAGCATACAGTATAATTTTTGGCTGCATATACTGTATGCTTGCTATAGGAAACTCCAGCTTCTTCCAGAAACAGGTGCATTTCCATTGAGATTATATTGAAGTGTATTTCCATTTCGGCAAAGTACGTGACTCTGTTACTTGCGTCTGATAATATAACTTACACACACACACATATACACACTTCGGCATTTGAGTATATTTGTGACATAATCGCAGGTGAGTCCGTTTCAGTACCATGCGGACTGCCTGCTTCATGTCTGAAACGCTGACCTCCCAGGAACTTGGAGCGAAGTCTGGACTGTACAATCAACAGAAATTCCCCAGGTTGACTTGAACAGCCCTTGTTGTTACAAAAGTCAAGAAAGGGAATTTACAGTATGGGGTTAGATGTTGTACAGTAGATTCCAGCGTTTCTTATTGCAATCAAGCAACATGAATCAAGGGAATGCGTTTTCTGTAAATCTGTAGCTATGAGATCAGTACATGCATTAAAAGTGACTGGTTTTTGCCACCTCATACTTAATCAACCAATCGGTCATGATTATTATAAATAAAGTAAAATTCATGTCCTTACTTCATGTGTGAAAGTGTCATTAGGGTGAGTGGAGCATTTCAGCAATATATCTTAGTAATGCGAATGCTGGAAATGACATGATGCAGATTAATCATGTTCGCTTAACGAGCTAATGGGCCACAGCGTTCTGGCTGCTCGCAAGCATTCGGGACCTGGGAAAGCTGCATTTAGAAACAAATGAGCTGATCAGAGATCTCTCACACGGCTGCCAGGAGATCATTTTTCCAAAATCTCGACGACTGTCTTTCTTGTTTTGTCTTTTCTTCTTCTTCTTTCTTTTCTCTTTAAGCTCCCTTCCAAGTCCGTTAATTGGCCGTCCTTTACGACGGATCAGAAATGAAGAAGCACAGACACAGATGGTGTAAGCGCGCGTGGATCCATGAGACTAAACCTGAAATCTAAGCTACAGTCGGTCTTTAACAAGATGCACACTAGGACTGGAGAGTCCTGACCATTTCACACAGCGTGTTTGTATTTGTGAATCTCTTCAAACTATTTACTTTTTTTTTAAAAAAAAGGACTGATTGCAAAAGTTTGCACCCCCAGTGAATTCTGGGTCAACCTGTTCCATCATACATTTTGATTAAAACAGGTCATTGTACTGTATGATGGGAAATATCTGATAAGGTTTTGCTCAGCCAGTAAATATCCTTTTTTTTTCTTAGACTATTTCCTCTGTGCATACTAAACTTCGACATTTGACTACAATTGCCCGCATCCTACTTTCCCTCTAATACTTTCTGCAGGATGTCAACTTGTTAAAACTAGCTAAAATATCTACATTTGACAGACTTTCCACTCAAACCAGCCCATCAATCACTGACACCAGCATAAGGATCATTCCTTTTTTCAATTCTCATCTTTATTGCCAATCTTAATTAAAGCCATTGAACCCTGCTGGAAGGTTTGTAGGTGTTCCTAATAAAGTGGACAATGAGTGTAAATGCACCATGTCAAATTTCAGTTTGAATGAGAAAACCATTATAAGACCTTAGCCCCACCCCTTAGTTAGGACCACGCCCACATCCAGGCGCTTTTGCGTATTCCGTCATGTATATTCCTTGTACATGGACGCTTTGTGTGAATGTACTTTTTCCACTTTTTTACCACTGTTTCAGTAAATTACACTGAATTTACAGTATAAATGTCAAAATGTTTTCATCATTGTCGAGATTCACACTCTGCTGGATAGTTTGGCATCAAGTTTGTGAACGTTGGCTCGAACTCCTGGTATAAGTAGTTCACAAAAGCATGCTTTGAATATTATGCAAATTAGGAAAAACCCCATCATGATGCAAATTAGCAGGTGGGGCCGGGATAAATGCTGCACTTTTATGTAGTTCTGCAGATATGCACATAAACAGTTGCCATTTCAGAAGGGTCAACTTGCAGGCAACTTCCAGGCAAAAATGACTGGAACTGGATTAAGAACTGTCCAGTGCATTATTAAAAACAGGACGGATCGGGCTGAACCGTCAACACTGCAAAAGAAATATGAGCAAAGAAACATGAGCGAAGATCACTTAAATGTTTCCACCCACATACAGTATCTAGGAGCTTCTGTAGTCCAACCAGGTAGCGTGGAGGCCAGTGGTGAAGATTGTATTTGCAGTTTTCCTATTTTGTATGACCGTAGTAGGACCTCCAGGCAACATTCACACACTACAGGGAATTTGGGAATGCCAGTTAGCCTAATCTGCATGTCTTCGGACTGTGGGAGGAAACCGGAGAAACGCAGCAAGCACGGGGAGAACATGCAAACTCCATGCACGCAGACCCCGAGGCGTGTGCCAGGTGACAGTGCTAACCACTACGCCACAGTGCCGCACTTAAATGCTTGGTGATGAACGTGCAGTTGCATTGTAATAATGTACAATAGAAAGAAAGTTAGAGTAATTCCACACACACACAATGTGACGAGAACTTACAGGATTGGGATTAAACAGCTGCATGTCTTTAAGGCAATGAAGAAAAGCGAAATGTTAAAATCAGCGGCGGTCGTTTTGAAAGCTTTATGCACACAGACCAAACGTACTGTATAGCTGCATGACATCTTCTTAGTCAGACTGCTCCAATCACAACAGTTTAAAGCCCCTATAATAGAGCTTTCTGCCTGAACGCCATTTTCCTCACTACTCTTAACCAGTTAGGACACCTCCGGAGCTCTCCTAGATTCTGGTGGAGATGGGAGTGATTTCCTATTTTAAGAATCTTAATAAATAGCTTTTACTCCTAATCCTGAAAGTAGGACCAAAATGGTGTAATTCTGATAATTTTTCGCCACTTAGGAGCGATTTCCTACTTAGTAAATACGGGTCCAGTACTCAGATTGTGAAAGGGGGCTTCTGGAGGCACAAGGAATCATTTTCTCACATGAACTGGACACCACATTGTGTGCCGTAATCAAAGATAAAACAATACATTCAATAAAATCACTTCTGTGGTGCCACCATTAGACTGATTAAGCCGATCTCACAGGCACAGAGCACTAACCACTGATCAAGTCTGTACACAATGAGTCATGCTGATACTTCTGCTAGTTATCCAACTACTATACAGCACATATAATTAAACATATAATTAAACGAGGGTCAGGGGTAACTCAGTGGTTAAGGCATTGGCCTATGGTTCAGAAGGATCCAGGTTCAAACCCCACAACCACCAAGTTGCCACTGTTGGGCCCTTAACCCTCATCATTAATCCCTCTGTGATTGTGCTCCCTAGGGCACTAGCTTTCCATTTAACAAGACGCGATTCAACCCCAGAACCTAAAAGTTAACAGAGCTGATATTCTAAACCGGATATGTGTTGGTGAAGCAAAACAACTGGTTAAATAAACAAACAAATCAGAATCTGTGGATAATAAATGGTGTCTGTGGAACTGTTGTATAAAAGCGATATCACACTCAAGGTTGTGCTGGATATCAGCATGGCGGTGATATCGTCGGTACTTGGCCTGTGCCTGTGACTGCATCGCAGACATGCTGATATTCTGTACAACAACACTCCCTCTCATGTGATATTGCTTAACTACATAAACAACAAAGAGCAACTCAAATTAATAGAATGTAAAAAAAAAAAAAGTTTTAAAAAAAAAAAAGTTTTTTTCTTAAACTTGAGCTTATTACATACAAAATTCCTTTCAATTGCTTCTTTTGCACCCAAGTACGCCGCCGCCTTGCACTTCCAGGGTCCGGGTTCGATTCCCTCCTCGGGGTCTGATTTTGTGGAGTTCACATGTTCTCCCTGTGCTTGATGGGTTTCCTCCGGGTACTCAGGTTTCCTCCCACAGTTTAATGACATGCAGATTACACTACTTGGCTTTCCCGAATTGCCCGTAATGTGTGTGAGAGTGAGTGTACAGTATGTGAGAAACAAATGTCTGATGGATTTGCACACACAGGGTGTTCCCCTGCACTGTGTCCTAAGTCTCCCGGGATAGGCTCCAGGCCCCGCATGACCCTGTATACAGGATAAAGAGGTGGAGACCATGCGTGAGTGAGTTCTTCTCTGAGTGTGTCTATCAGACACAGAAACACTAATGTAGATGAGAATGTAGACCTTCTTTGCATTAACGGTAAATATTTAAATAAAATGCACTCAATTACATTCCCGGCACAGCTGACTGACATTTTGTATTGGCCACAAAACTCCATAAAAGTCAAAACCCACAGCGCTGATAATGGTGTATTGTACCTCTTATGCACCGCACAGCATTTGCTAAACCTTCCAATTATACTCCTCAACCACTGCAGCACCTCCACACACACACACACACACGCACACACACGCACACACACGCACACACACACACACACACACACACACACACACACACACACACACACACACACACACACACACACACACACACACACACAAACTCCTTCTTCCTGGTAAATGGTGCCATTACTTTTGCCTTAACAGCTTGCCTTTTTTGCTTTTGCAATTTGAACATTAGTGGATAAGAGAGCGTTTTTCTGAGCTAACTGCATTTTCATGAATATCGCATTTCTTACTGAAACGCTCCTGTAAATGTTTCACAAATGAATTCGCTTGTATCCAGTTTGCACCAATTTGCCTTTATTTATCGAACTGCTTATGATTGTACTGAGTTGTATATCGATCATGACACAGGAAACTTGGTATTCATTAAATTCTTGTAGTTTCAGAAAAAAGAATGTTCTAAAAATATTCTACTCAAGCTCCTCTGTGTGAGTGTGTGTAAAGTCACACGACAAACCAATGGTCATATGATCTGGCTTACCTCCAGGTCATATCACACTTCACATGGCATACTGTATATTCTACTTTTGCATCTTTTCATATACTGTCAAGTTTAAATTGCTGATTTATTCAGTTTAACACTTTTAACAGTAGCAGACGCAGAAGCCATTATTTAGAGTGACTTTGGGAATATATATTCATTCTTCTTCACTAGTTCACCACCAAGAGCATTGAACAGAGATTTTACTGTACATTGATGATGCAAAAACAAACACATAATTAAAAACAAATGACAAAATTAATTAGATCTCTCTCACACATTTCTCAAGGCGGGAATCGAACCCTCTATCCTGAAGGTGTGTGGCCACAGTGCTAACCAGAGGGAGTGCTGTTGTAAATGAATATCAGTGCAAGTGTGATCGAGCCAACTGCACAGCCTGGATACCACCACAAACACCATTTATTATCAACAGATTATGGTTTGTTTGTTTAATTAACCAGTTACAGTGGGGCCTTGAATTGCGAGTGTTCCGTAAGACGAGCAAACATTTTGAATAAATCTCGACTTGAAAAACGAGCAAGTCTTGGTTTACGAGTACCGACTATCATGTTTGTACAGTTACTGTAATTAACAGGCCAGGTGGAAGTATTTTTAAATTCTTACCGGTACTATGGAACCAAAAGATGAGGAGAATAAACCATGGAGGTGGTAGACAGTTCTGAGTAACTACTCAAGATCTACTTTATATTTCTACTTATTCTACTTTAGAATATCAGATAACTTATAGGCTCTGGGTTGGAATCCCAAATAGTATTAAATGGAAAGCTAGTGCACTATGTAGGGTGTACAATCTCTTGTTCCACAGACCAAGTAGTGCCCTTGATCAGGGGCTAGAGAGAGAATTGGGATTTAGCCTTGTTTTAGACACTGGTTAGCTTTGTACAGTAGCTCACGTTAGCCATAATCAATACAACACGGATGGTTAAAAGACAATTCAGAATGAATCAATAGTGATTACTAAGGAGACAGTGTGTTGTTTAAGATGGATTACTTGGATTACTTTTTTGATGAGTAATCTAACGCGTTAGGTCCGCCATTTAAGTGCTCAGTTATTTAGTTATATTTTCACATATGTAATTCAGACAATTTATGTAACAGCAGTGATTCTGTTAGTGTGTGTGTGTGTGTGAAAGTCATGCTACAAGCCTCGCCCCCGATAACCCATTCCCCCTCTGTTATTCCTGCATTTATACACCTATCTCACCTATGAGGTTTGACTCGCGGTGAGAAGCGGTGTTAGGCACCGTGCGCCGCCGCGAGTGACCGCCCGACGTTCCGCGAAGTTCTGCAAGGAAAGATGTAAACGTAATCACAGCGCCAAAACTCTCGGTGAATCATGATGAACTGTACTTACCTTCACCGCCCGAAACCGTGTAGGTGAGATGGGGGTGTTAGTAGTTAACAGATTTTGAGCCAAACTTCGCTGAGTGATGATGGTAGAATAATTATAAAGGTCTTGACTAAAACAACATGCATGAGGAAGCACAAAGGAGTTTTCATTTTCTGCAATGGAAAAGTCCTCAAACTAGTTCCTTTATCAGACTGTAACAATGTAATGCAACTGATTACTTTTTTTTTTTGACTGTAATTTTGTAATGTAATTAGTTACTTTAGAAAGTAACGTCCCCCAACACTGAAAATGAGGTACCGTTATCAGATGTGTTTTCTATCTGAAAGTGCTTCTACTATGACTAAGTTTTAATCTGGGTTTTGGCAGGCTGCTGCTCTCTCCTCGGTACAGTGGCCCGTACAGACCTACTCTCACCAACGCTGCAATCATCAGTTAGCGTAAATAATGACTGTTGGAACACGTGACATATACAGTAGTTCAACATCCCAGTGCTGTTACCTTCCATTATCACCACGTGTGCATTGCCTCTCATCCAAACAGGTTACTCAGTCGGAACTAACTGCTGTATAATAAAATGTAAACAAAGAATGATCCGGTCTTTAGGTTTGCACAGAGATGTGAGTCCTAAACTAATCAGCTGATCTAATAATTAGTGCATGTTGCTCTGAACACGCTGACGAGACTCACATTAGCCATTTTATTATTCTTGCTAAAATAGTGCTCTGCGTATGCGCATAATTAAGGATTAGATTCAAATGAATGTCCAGATAAAAGAGTGTCTAGTTTGGGAAAAACATAAAAAGGTGGCTTTGTCAGACTCTACAATCGGAATAAATTAGAGCAAAAAATGAGAAAAAAATTTAGAACAAATTTACAGTCCCATGCAAAAGTATTAATACCCCTTACATTTTTCCACATTTTGTCACGTTACAACCACAAACGTAAATGTATTTTATTTAGATTTTATGTGACAGACCAACATAATTGTCAAGTGGAAGGAAAATGATCAATGAAAAGTGAAAAATCTGAAAAGTGTGCTGTGCATTTGTCTTCAGCCCTATTTACTCTGATGCCCCTGACTAAAATCCAGTGGAACCAACCGCCTTCTTAAGTCACCTAATTAGTGAGTAGAGTCCAGCTGTGTGTAATTTAATCGCAGTATAAATACAGCTGTTGTGTGAAGCCCTCAGAGGTTTGTTAGAGAACATTAATGAACGAACAGCATCATGAAGCCCAAGGAACACACCAGACAGGTCAGGTTGTGCAGGGTTAGGTTATGAAAAATATCCCCAGCTTTGAACATCTCACAGAGCACTGTCCATTCCATCATCTGAAAATCGTAAGATTATGGCAAACCTAATGTACCAAGACATGACCGTCCACCTGAACTGACACACACCAGGCAAGGAGAGCATTAATCAGAGAAGCAGCCAAGAGGCCCATGGTAACTCTGGAGGAGTTGCAGAGATCCACCGCTCAGGGGGCAGAATCTGTCCACAGGACATCTGTTAGTTGTGCACGACACAAATCTGGCCTTTATGGAAGAGTGGTGAGAAGAAAGCCATTGCTGAAAGAATCTGTGGCAAGACTTGAGTATTGCAGTTCACAGATGCTCTCCATCCAATCTGACTGAACTTTTTTTGCAAAGAAGAATGGCCAGAAATGTCTCTCTCTAGATGTGCAAAGCTGGTAGAGACAGACTCCAAAAGACTGGAAGCTGTTATTGCAACGAAAGGTTGTCCTACAAAGCATTGACTCCAGAGAAGCTGAACGCAAATGCGCGCCAGATATAAAAGATTTGAAAAACTATTTATCATTTTCCTTCCACTTTATAATCATGTGCCACTTTGTGGTGGTCTGTCATAAAATCCCAATAAAATAAAGTCACGTTTGTGGTCGTAACGTGGTAAAATGTTGAAAAATTCATGGTGTGTGAATACTTTCGCAAGGCACTTTGACCATTAGTGAAACCCGGGCTTGCTGTGTTCTGAGCACCTGGGTTAAACAGTAAACTGTAAGTATTCACTCTTGTGATCTGGCCTTGGGATCCTGTTTTTCCACCTGTTTTGGCTTCCAGCTCCAATTTCAAAGCATATTAAATGATAAGATGCAATTACTGAATCTGTCTCTTTTGATCTATTCAAATGCTATCTTTTGGTCCGTGCGTTGTCTGCTTATGTACAGCAATATATTGTATATTTTCGCATCAACACGCAGACAGATAATGATAACTGTGCTTTCAAATCATTTTCACATCTATTTCTTGCACGTTACATACATGCAGTTTTCTCCTGCAGTCTACGAAAATAGGAGTGTGAGATATTCCTTAGGAGGAAAACATCACTTCTAGCAAAACAAACCAATCGATCCGCTCACTCTGTCCTCCGGATGGCAATTTCAGTCTTGATTAGTTCGGCGGAGCTTCTTCTTCTTCTTCTTTTTTTCCTTTTCTTGCTTTAACAAACATGCTAAAATACACATTTAATACATCAACCATTACAAATGACAATATAATATAGAAAAATCAATACAGCAATTTTTCTATAGCAAATGTTGTACTATTTGGGATATCTAATAGTACAGTATATCTTGTATCTTGTCAGTAAAACTGATGATTTGATGCAGCAGCAACAATTTCTAGTCACTATATATATATGAGGAAATCTGTATTTTGTATGATGTTATGATCGAGTGGGCCATGTTTCCGTGCCGGAGAGTGAAGGCGAGGTCTCCAGATGTCCACGAACGACAGTTGTCAGTGTGCAGTTTAATGGTAGCAGGTTTTTCCACCCAGGCTTAATCAAATCTCATGACCCAACTCATCATCTAAACACGCTGTTCACTTAGATTTTATTTGCTGCTGCCAGAAGCAATAATTTTATAATCAATTCCTATTAATCAACACCCAGCCTTTATGCAAACTAAATAAAGAGGACATTCTCTGTACTGCGTATCCTGTACTGGGTCGAGGGAAGCTTGGAGACTATGCCCGGAGACTCGGGGGAACATCTCAACTGGGCGCCAGTCATCCCAGTGCACACGCATACACACACTCATACACTCACACACACAATGGGAAAACACCAATAAACCTTATAAAGGCTGTGGAAGGAAACCACCAAGAATGGGGAGAACATGCGTTTACGCACAGACTCGAAGCCACGGCTCGAACCCACGACCCTAAAGATGCGCAGCCATGACACCTAACCACTATGACACCTGAAAAAAATGTATACACAGTTGAAGTGTGCATACATTTTTTTAGGCCCACTGTATTGATTTTTCTAAAACCATAAACAAGCCTGTAGGTACAGTAAGTGGATAGTTTTGTACAGTAAGAAGGAAGGTAGATTGTTAGGAATGCTTCCCAATGAAATATAATATTTGTACCAGAATGAAGACATAACATGTAACATATAATAATATAGCAACACAAAAACAGCAAGATAGCGTTTGTTACACATTTTAAATATGTTTTTTTTTTTACATTTACAGAGTGTTACATCGCCGATAGGTGACGAATCAGCCTTATGGAAGTGTGGCTTCATACTACTGCAGCACAGCATCACACGTAACACACCCTAGTTTGTTATAGGAGACATGGATTCCATAAACAGGGTAATCATTTTTTAAACCATGTTAAACCAGAATCAAACACAAGCTGCACATGAATAAATACATCCCTTACCCACAAAAAAGAATAGTCACCAAGGAGCAAATATACCCCCCCCCCCTAAAACCTTTAGAACACAAAATAATAATAATAATAATAATAATAATAATAATAATAATAAGGAGCCAATAGACACTAACTGAGAGTGATGCTGGCTACCCCGGGGATGTGGACTGTCTGGGGCATTTCCCATCGACCCCTCCTCAGTGCACTTCTGTGCCACAGTAGACCCGTGACAATGATCAAAGCACACAACAGTTTTCTAAGAAAATGTGATTTATGCATTTGTTTGTTTTTTTATAAAGTCGTGTTTATAAACAAAGAAACACAGCAAAAAATTTCATGATAATTTCAGAATACTTTGTAATGTACGTATGTTTTGCCTGAGGAGATAGCGATCCTGCTGAGGAGGGGAAGGAAAAAAAAAAACTAATTTGGTTATAAAAAAATATTAACCTGTTAGCCAGCGTTTAAGGAGTAAATAGGAAATTAGAGATTGCCTAAAAAGCTGATTTGTACAACTAGCAATGCTGCATCTGTTTCTATAAAATAATATATATATATATTTTTTTTAAATAAAAAATCCAGAAGACTTTTTGTGCAAAAAAGAACTATCAAAAGGATTTGATACATGAACTGATAAAACAATGACAGGAAATCTGGATAGTTTTAGTTCTCATTATTGCTCTAGAATAGTTTATAAGTACATATTTAGAGACACAACTCTACTTTATTAGCAAAGGTAGAGGAATGAGTTAATTAGCTTGACAATTTGATTTTTATTGCTGAATGATGCATGTTATTATCTGGAGTACTGTGCAAAAGTCTTGACCCCCTTCATTTATTAAAATTAATTGAAAAGCTGTAGGTTAAATGAAAAAAGCAGGAACAAATGTTTTACTAAATAAAATTTAAAAATAGGTTCTATATGTAACAACCTCAGCAGCGACCTCATTTCCCCTCTCGTCTGTTCCAACCACTCAGCATTCAGCACCAGCAGTATCACTAATCACCCGCCTGATCATCTGTCATCATCTGCACCTGTTTCTTACGCTTGAAAGACTCCTAGGTCACTGTGTCGCTTAACAAACAAAAATATTCCTCAGAAACTGCTCAGGTACAGGGACTGGAATGGAAATGAGAGGCAAAAAGTATATCAGGAAGCCTGGAGAACTATTCCTCTAGACTACATAAAAGAAAACATGAAAGGGTGGCTGTTTGGAAGCTTGTTTGACCGCATACTTTTGCTACATTATTTATAATGTGTGTATTCTGTCTATGACTTGTCTCAATCCTGCCTGCATCAGCACAAAGTACACAAAGAATCAGATTAACGATGAGTGGAGTCATGATGAATATTGTATAGCTCTGAATACATTCGCTTTTGTCCATGTGTGTAAGTACAAAATCAAAAGACGTGAAATGAATTAATGCGCAGGAAGTTTATTAAATAACAAAAACCTCATTTCTGTTTCTGTCACTATATGTACATGAGCAATGTCTGTAAAACAGTCTGTTTAGTTCCAATCCTGTGAGTCCTCCACACATTGTGTGTGTGTGTGTGTGTGTGTGTGTGTGTGTGTGTGTGTGTGTGTGTGTGTGTGTGTGTGTGTGCATGGAAATGCTCTTACATTCATTATTAAACATAACTCTGGTTTCTACTGATGATTTTATACCATGCAGCTTCACCAAGTGTTTAAGTGATCTCTATTCATGATTTTGTTCTGACCCCATTTCTTCCACAAAGTTGACTGTACAGCACTAATTATTCTTTCCAGGTTTGGATAATGTGTTGACAGGCTCTTAACCTGGTTCCAGTAATTTCAAAGCTCCTTCATTGTTTTCTTTGCTTCGTGCAGCCCAATAGTTGAGCCTAATAATACCATCAGTATTAAAGGAGTCAGTTGAGGTGCTTCGGGCATCTAGTAAGGATGTCACCAGGACGCCTCTCTAGGGAGGTGCTCTTGGCACGTCCAGCTGGAAGGAGACCACAAGGACTAGATGGAGAGATTATACTCTCCACACTGGCCTGGGAACGCATCGGGATTCCTCAGTCAGAGTTAGCTGATGTGGTTGGGGAAAGGGAAGTTTGGAGATCCCTGCTACCCCCGCGGCCCGATTTTGGATAAGCAGTCGAAGATGGATTGGATGGAATACCATCAGTCCTGTGAGATCATTCATGTGTGGGGTTGCTTCTCAACTAAGGGAGTGGGCTCACTCAGAATTTTTCCTAAGAACACTTTTCAACATTCCTACCAAATGTAACTAGTAACTAAGTGTCCCGGGGAACAAAACATCAAAATTTTGTGTCAGTGGTCAGGAAACTCCCAGACATTAATCCCATTGAAAATGCGTGATCGATCCTCAAGAGGGGGCTGGACAAACAAAACCCTACAAAGTCTGAAGAACTGGCTGCCATCATGCCATCATGAATTGCAGAGATCTTGAAAAAGTTGAGTCAACACTGCAAATATGGACTCTTTGTATGAATTTAATGTAATTGTCAATAAAAAGCCATTGACACTTGTGAAATGCTTGTAATTATACATAGTGACATCTGACAGAAAGATCTTAAAAAACAAACACGGAAGCAGTAGACTTTGTGAAAATTAATATCTGTGCCACGCTCAAAACTTTTGGCCTCTGCTGTGCTGTACAGTACAGCACATTTCCCTTTCAATGTCGTGCGTGCTGATGACGTCACGAGCGTCGCAAAAACAGAAGAAGAAGAAGAAAAAAAAAAGCATCGGATTCCCGGAAGTAGCTGTTGGTAGCGCAGCGACGCCAAGCGTCCTGATAGGCTCCTTGGGATTGCGTCAACCCGGAAGTGGGTGTGTGTGTGTCAGCGTGGAGCGCGTGCGACCCGGATCAGAAACTTCATACTGCCATAGCAACAACAGAACTGTTGTTCTGCCTATATGTTCTGTGTGTAAGACCTCCATGAACTGACAGCGTGTGTGTGTGTGTGAGAGAGTGTGTGTGTGTTTAACGCTGAGAAATGGGTGGCAGTAACAGCACGCGCCGCGTGTCCTTCGAGACGGATGAGAACGAGAACGTGACGGTGGTGAAGGGCGTCAGGGTGAGAGACTGACCCGAGCACAACACACACACACACACACACACACACACACACACACAGCAAAACGGGGCGTTATAAACCTGCCGCCACACGCACAACTATGTGTTTATAGAACTCTCGAGTTGTTAAAGGTGTAAATCCTCTGGTTTTAAGCTAAGCTAACTAGCCAAATATTAGGGGACGCACGCTCGCACGCACGCGCGCGCGCGTGACAGGAGCAACAGTTTTGTGCACGAGCTGTCAAAACTTTCTGTCTTTCCTTTTCTTCTGGACAGCTTTATTATTATTATTATTAATAGTTTGTTTGTTTTTGCACGGTACCACTGCTCTCAAAACCACTTTAAAGCATGTGTATTTTTTAAAAATATATTTTTATATATAAATTCATTAATTTACAAGTTTGTTTTGTTTATTAGTTAGCTTATTTATACATTTAATTAACCATTCACTTGTTTACTTGGACTTTAATTATTTACTTTGCTTGCATGCTTACATTTCTATTTAATCACTCATTTGCATATTTATTTACCTGTTTATTTATTTATTTATTTATTTATTTGTTTGCTTGTTCAATTGTCTAATTGATTAACTACTGACCTATCTACTTATCTGCTTAGTTCTTTCTTTTTTATTTTTCCCCCTATTTACGTATTAGTCTATCTGTTTATTTAATTTTACTAATTGACTAATTAATTTACTTGTTTTGTGTCAAAGCCACAGACTTTATAAAACTTATATATATTAGTTCATTGATTTATATTTTTTAACTTGCTTTTATTATTTTGGGACACTTTTTAAAGAAAATATGCTGTGATTTGTGAGGGTCACACAGTTTGGGTCATATGACACTCCTGGTAATTTTAACCTTAACCAAGGTGAAAGTGAATGAGCCTGCGCTGTTGCAGTCAGTGTCCTGCTAGTGTTTAAATAAAGCAGCTGTGTTTAACCCGGAGCTCCGCGAGTGCTAATGACTGCAGGTTCAGTCTGTCCTGAATTAGCTGACTGTCAGTAAATGTGTGTCTCCGAAGGTCTGAGGTTTGATCTGGATTTTTTTTTGTGCTCTTGGATTATCATCACACCAGTTTCAGATCTCACCAGGCGAAAATGCAAATATCGCTTTTATTGTTAAACTCAGCTTTTTAAAAAAGGTTATCACGACACTTGAAGATTGTGACGATGCTTTTGCGTGTCTGGTTTTTTGGTGTTTGGTTTTTTTAAATCGCTACCGTCTTTAAGTAACAGCTGTAGACTGTGAGGATTATGAATTATTTCTCAAGCTACATCTACCTACATGATTTTTTTTCTGATTTGCTCATCTGCAGTATGATAAATAGTGTTCATTTGATTTCACACCCACAAACAGGCCAGGTTTTTTGTGTAGTTTCAGAAACATTAAAGTTGCACAGAATGACAGAAATCGGATGTTTTTAAAATTGATCGGTCCTGATTGGTGAGCTCAGCTATGCCAGATTCCTCGTGCACAAGGTCCTGAGATCGTGAGTCTCAGGAGAAGATTGCACAACTTGTGACTCGTGGAAGGTACGTGAGGGCCTTCACCCTCCATGTTCAGTTTTATTTGCACAAAAAAGATCTGACCAGTAAAATAAAATCAGTCCTGTAACCTTTTGCAGTTTGGGGAAAAAAATGCGTAAATCATTTAAAAGTCTGTTTCATTCCAAAGATGCTCTTGAATTTTTCATCAAAGAAAAGTTACGAAATTATTTGGGAATGCTGAAAATTTTATAATTCTTATTTATTTAAATTAGTATTGGCACATCAAACGTAATAAAAAATAAATAAAATAAAAACTGGAAATCTGTATCATCCAAGAAAATTGCAATCGTCGCGTCTCCGGTGCAAACGTCTTATTGCAATCATATGCCAATACTTCGATGATGCCAACTGGCTCAGATGCGCTACTTTCTAAACCAGTGAAAGAGCTGCTTTTGTTTTGTGGAGGCTCATCACATTGGCAAAACAGCCGGTGCAGATAAAGGAAAAGATTAAACTTTTGGGGAATTAAACCACAAATGTATGGAAATCAGTTTAAAGTCATTTACATTTTATTTACGGTGTTTAACTGACGCCTTTATCCAGTGTGACTTGTTGGCACGTGGGGTAATGCTGGGATTTGAACCCATCACCTCCTGATGAGTATTTCTACATCTTAACCAGTGAGCTACGTTTGGTGTAAGATGAATAATTCACAGTGTGTTCAAGCGTGGAAGATTTGAAATTCTGACTAATATCAAAACCCCAAATGCACAAAGACATTATGTCTGTTTAATCTACTGAAACACTAACATCGTTTGGATTTTAAAACAATGGATAATCAGGAGGGGGAAAAACAAGCAAGAAAGAAAACAAACATCCCCAGAGCTGAGCTTCTCACGGCAGGTTTAATAATGACGCCATCTGAGCATCACTTAACATAAATGGGTATTTTATATCAATATCGATTTTTGTCGAATGTTTTCCTGTTTCTTTCGAATACACTGATGTTACATTTTAACTTCCTGAAAAACTTTTCACTCTATGAAACTGGATACCGGCTGTATTTATGTATTTATACGGTCTAAAAAGCAGCAACATTAGAGAAAACTGAGAAAAACGCATCGCAATGTAATTTATCACGGGTACTCAGCGTATTATCCTATTTAAACATCCATCTGCGTTTTTTTTTCTTTTCTTCTCGCAGCTCTCAGAGAACGTCATCAATCGTATGCGAGAGCCCTCGAAACCGCCGATCAGAACTCCAGTCCCGCCAATTCCTGAACAAAAATCGTCTCCGCCTCGTCCCTCAGGACCTGTTGGTGAGTTTATCACTCCACCTGCTCATGCTGCTGCTGCTTCTGAGCTTCACACTCCCACTGAACCTGGTGTGTCCTCTACTGTACGTCGTCTCCTTTAACTGAAGCCGTTAGACCCTGCCTCTTTATTACCTCCTCCACCTGCTTTTAATCCCCCTCCTTCCCCTTCCTGTCCTCTAGCAGATCTTGTAGTTCCCCTTCTCCATCCTGTTGCCTCTGCTCCCCTTCCTCACAAACCCCCTATGCCACCCCAGCTGACCCTGCAACCCCCCCCCCCCCCCCTGCTATCCTGCTGCTTCTTCTTCTACTGCTTTAGAGGAACAGGTGATTCCGTCTGTAACAGGTGAGCTAAAATTAAACTGTGACACACAAACACGTGCATCATCTCTGCTTCATCATGTTTTCCAAAGTTCATACATATCCCCTTGATCATTTTGGGATGCATTTATTTCTGATAAGTTGTTGTAAAAGCTTCGTGATGTCTTTATCCTTTAGCAAGACGAACTTTAACGTTCAAATTCACAAAGGTCATCTTGTGAGCCAATAGAGATCAATACAGTGGGACTGAGAACTTTAAAGGACTGGTTTAAAGTTTTTTTTTTAATTTATTTCTTTATTTTTTTGGTAATGTAGGAGATGCTGTATATTAAGTAGCATTTATAAGTTAAAAAATGATGTTTGTCTATTTTATGAATCCTGTTGCTTGGTGTCAACATTTTAAACGATTGATTATCTGATAAATTGTAACTTGAAGATAAAAGGTAATAAATAAACTGAAATACAAATTGAGGTTATTCAGTAGGAAAAGGGGACGTATTATACAAAATTCACCTTGTCGTAATTTTTAAACATTTTATATGGGCCTCCTGTGTGTGTGTGTGTGTGTGTGTGTGCGCCCAAACATTAAACTAGAAAGAAAAAAAAAATCCTGTTATTTATTTTTGTGTATTTACCTGAATTTAAACAAGCCAATTAGTTTCCCCCCTATTGTGACCTCATATAAGAATACAACCCCCCCGGGCTTGTTCCTCAGTTTGCTTCTATGCAGTTCTATGAAGGGGCGTGGCTCAGCAGTAGCTCATTTACATAGACACCGAAACAGCGTGTTTGGACGAGGAGTGAAATAAAAGTATAAAAATTGCATTATGTAAGTGGTATTACAGCTGGAGCATTAACACACACACGCACGCACACACACACACACACACACACACACTTGCACACACAAAGACAGACACTGTACAGGAGCGCGAAGACCTGAAATAGTAAAATATTGGACCTTTTAAGGTTAAAAGACAGAAATCGTATGTAAAAAAGTACTTTGTTTGTAGGTTTATTTATTTATTTTTCTTTTCCTTAAAAAGCTTCATAAAACTAGACAGAATAAAAACTCTTCCACACAGAAATATTAATAATAAATAATAAATACAGTATAGTAATGCAGTAAAAAATATATAAAAATCAATCCTTCAACAAATACAATCTTGCAAGTTTTTTTTTTTTTTTTTTAAGGCTAGCAGATTGAATTTGTAATACAAGGTTGAGCCAAAAATGATCCGTGCTCGTTGTGTTAAAATTTCTGCCGCACTGTCTTATCGGAGCTTTCCGGTCAAGGCTCCTGTCTCCCCAGTCCCTGTGCAGGTGTGAACGTGTACATGAGTTCATTTGTAATTGCAGTGTGAGCAAAAATCAACGCCCCTCTTGTGAAAGAAAAACAGCGTGTAGTGATTCGTTATTTTTATTTATTTATTTATTTATTTTTATTTATTTATTTTTTGTGGTCTGAGTGTGGTACCTGGTACTGAAACAAGTCACAGAAGAGAATAACAAGAGGGTTTGGATTTCTGCAAACACAGGGTGAAAGGTGAAAGCTTCTTAATAAAGAGAATCATTACTGGTGACGAGACACGGATTCAACACTACTTCATAAACGGCAGAGTGTGGAACGGAAACAAAAAGTTCAAATGTCACAACCATCAGCTGAAAAATTCATCAACACTTACAGTTTTCTGGGACTCTCATTTCGAGGGCACCATCAGGAAAAAGGTTCAACGGTCAACAGTGCTCGTTACAGTGAGACGCTTATCGAAGAGCCGAAGACTAAACTTCGGATTATATACACAGAGGACTGATATCTAAGCGCGTCGTGATCTTGCACAGTTCTGCCCACACCGTCACTGACACGCTGCACAAACTTGGTTTTGAGGTGTTAAAGCAGAACTACGAGGACGAAGATTCACTTCTGATGAAGAAATGTAGACAGCGGTGCATTCCTGGCTCACAGCTTAGACTTTAATGAGGGAATACGAAAGCTTATTGACAGATGGACACAATGCATTAAAAAGCAGGGAGATTATGTTGAAGAATGATTTAAATTCTACAGTCAGAGTGGGGATAATTTTGGTCTCACCCTCGTGTATTAATATTGTTAAAAATAAATTTTACGTGACGCACAGCTGTAAGTAATAAGATCTTTTAAAGAATCTGGAAAACTTGCATGAATCTTGCATACAGACATAACGTTAATGAAAAGACTTGTCTTGAACTGCAAGGAAATTACAGTATAAATATACAATTATCTGATTTATTTTATCTATATCTGACCATATGTTATGCTGCTGAAAGCTGTGTGGTTCACGGCGTACATGCAAACAAAACAAAAGTCTTAGACTACAATGGACATCATTTAAGCACCTCGATTTTGCAGATTTCACACCTTAAGCAACGCTGCATGCATTTCCATTTATATTTTTTAAACCCGGCACACCTCCCATGCCCTGCTTTTGATTCTTCGCTGGTTTAGTAAATAAATACAACATGGAAAATATGACCGACAGGCTCCTAATAACCGTGCATGTATTATTAATCTGATGAGATTACCAGCCTCTGATGCGTCTCTGGCTTTTTCAGACTTTCATCAAGTTTCATCACACCGAGCTGACCTTCAGTAAAGCGTTTTAATATTTCTATTCATTATGTCTTCATTTGACTGGACAGAAAGAAGGTTTAATTGCTGTACAGAATGAGAGTTGATTATACCACATTAACGCTTCTCCACCTCCCACATAGTCAAATATCTGTCCGTAAATTCTAAAGTATATTTGAGTCAGACTTGTGCGATATATAACGGTTCAATCTTCTTTATTAAAACATGCATATCCACTGAGGTTTACTCTGACATCGAAGTACGTGATGTCACACGAAAGTGGCTCTGTGAATGTAGAATGTTTTAAGATGGCTCTGGAATTTATTTAAAGTGGATCTGTTATACAATTAAATAATTTATACTTCTTTGACATTCAGCTGTGTGTGTGTGTGTGTGGTGTTGTAACATGAGGAAAAAAGCCAGTTAGATTTCTTTTCTGTTGTGACCTCGTATATGAAAAATCCCCTTTTTGAAAAAAAATTATGATCTGGGGATTATTTTAGCCGAGGCGTTAACACATAAATTTTTTTTTTAATTTTTATAAAATACGGACCCTTCAACTTAGCTGAAAGCTCCGCCTCCTTCTCCACAACTCTGTGGTAAATATTTTGAGTTCGTAATTGTGAAATAAAATAGAATTTTATGTTTGACTTGGCTAACATTCGACAGGTATATGACTAGCACCTCAGTTTCTTCTTGATTGTGCTAAAAGATCATTACTTGTTTACTCTAAAAAGATTTGAGTAAACACCAGAACTAACTAATGCAAAACTAATGCAAAAAAAAAAAAGTTAAATTTATTCTAAAGTATTATACATACCGGTATCCCTGATTTACGAACTAGTTCTGTTCCAGGAGCATGTTTGTAAGTCGGATTAGTTCGTAAGTCCGAATAAATGAGTCTTATGCACCTTTGACACAAATGTACAATGAGTTAAGCATAAAAAAATAAACAAACAATTTCTCCTGCACCCCCACAAACATACACATACAATATACTGGACTTTGGGCGTTCTCTACATTCACTTGCACACTGAAAATATTGTACAGTATATAACTGTAAATATTGGTATCTGGTGCACTGCAGTGAGCTACTTCCGTGATTGAACTCATAAGTCAGGGACTTTTCGTATGTGCATTCTACTGAATATACATTGTGCCGAATTGCCAACTTACCTTTTCCACTCCGTAGTTTTTTCCTAACATCACATATTTGGTCCTGAAATCCCATGTTAACACACAGCGTGGGTCAATTTCTGAATCACCAGCTGATACTGCTATCAGTTTCCATCCTGCAAACTCCTTAACCAAGAGTTGTATAAGGGAACGAATCATTTCCTTGTTTCCTTTTATCTTAGTGTATAGATTCTGGGCAGTTAAATTGTTTATCACAATTTTGTAATTCTCTAGTGTCGACTATCCTACTGGCGAGATCAATTGCATTTTTTCCCCTGATAACAGCGAAAAAAAAAAGTTTTTTATCATACACATGAGCTTAGTACATCATTTGAATCCGTAACAGGTCTACTTTTATTGATTTACACTCACATTATCAACAAAACATTGTGCTTTTGTAAAATAGGGGTGTTGTAAATTAAGTGCATAAGTGAATGTTTTACGCTACCCAACCTACAATATCGATGTACTGTTATATTTATAGCTGTTACACAAATAAAAGTACAAGATTGTATTCTGTCTCATTGTTGAAATAGAATTAGGAAACATCCGCTGGTTTTCGGGGCTGGAGAGCATGATATTTCACCCAGATAGCCATCGTTTCTAATATGTTAGGGACAAATTCAGGTCCATTACGGTATGGATTTTCAAAGATTAAATTACCGTACAGACCGAGGTGTTTTATTTTCTTCGTTCTAAAGTTCAGCCGCTCTTTCAGGAAATCGAGCACAGACTCAGGTTTCTCATATTATGATTTATAGCCATCACTAGCCTGCTAATGAGACTATTAATTCTTACTTGTGTTAATGAATTGATGGTGTGGTAATTATGGCCTCCATTTAGACCCGTTCTGCCTCCAAGTTGTTGTGATTGTTCATTTTTTGTGTCGAAGGTTGTCGTGAATAAAAATAGTTGGGAATAAATATTGTCTGCAGTTGAGTTTTTTTTACTATAAAAAAACTACATTACTATAGTTCGTGTCTGTTTGTGTCTGTTTGTGTGTGTGTGTGTGTGTGTGTGTGTATATATATATATACACGTCTGTTCATATTGACCCTGTACATACAGTACGTGGGTGAGTCACAAAGAAAACGCAGAATTCTTTTTCAATTAACTTTACGAAAAGTCAAATACATAATTTTTTTGACATACTCTCTCTGCTTTTCAATACACTTTGTCCATCTGTTAACAAACTTTTGCATCCTTTCATCACGAAAAGTTTTATCCTGAACTGCGAGACACGAACGCGCCACTGTCTTCATTTCTTCATCAGAAGTGAATCTTCATCCTTGTAGGGCTGCTTTCAGGGGATCAAACAGGTGAAAGTCGGATGGAGCGAGATCAGGACTGATTTAACCCCTTAAAACCAAGTTTTTGCAGAGTGACGACAGTGTGGGCAGAAGTGTACGGACGCACCTCGTCACGCATTTTTTTTCTTTACCTCATACTCCAGTACATCTATCCTGAATGGCAACCACGCTAATTCTTTTCACCTGCTCTTTATTTTTCCACCCATACCGAGGCATCTGGAGATTGTGCCAGCTTCAGTAGACAGAGGCCAACCCTG